>STHB01007331.1:0-15164 GCA_018908115.1 Anopheles rivulorum | reverse complement strand
AGAACTGCATCGAAGAGTCGATCGTTTTGATCTTGTTGTTCTTGATGACTAGCCGCTGTATGGAGGGATTCAGTACGATCGGCAATACGTCTAGCTGGCCCTCGCCGCAGGTCACCACCAGCGTATCGTCATCACACTGACAGCCCGGTGGACAGTTTGTGAGCCCTGCCGCTTCTGCTGGGAACACGACAACTGCCGCCGCCATCACCAGCACGACAGCAATGCTCACCGACAGGGTTAGCATCGTGCTTCGGTGAGAGCCACGGGATGCTTTTCTACCGATCTCCTGTACGCTCATTGTGACGCGCGCGTAAAGGTCACCACCGGGGGTCAATGACGTCTGCTTCTGCTTCTTCTTCTTCTTCTTCTTTTCCGCCCGTGCACGGAATTGTTTGCCGAAAGGGTCGTCGTTATGGGTGACTTTTCGCAATACAGAGGGAATTCTCCAAACTACCCCTCCCCTCTTTCACTGTCGCTTTTTGTTTAGTGATTCTTCGGAAAGGGGGCGGTGTGGGCGGGGTGGTGGTGGTGATGGTGGTGGTAGGAACAGCAACTTCCGGCTCTATGGTACCACCCGAATCGTCATACTCTGTAACGAGAAGCGCAAAAGACATGAAAACCGTTAGAGAAAACTCGATTACAGACGTAAAGGTGCCATAAGCTATTTATTGGATTACAGGAATTAGACTGACTGACTGGTGTGCTGATATGGTCGCCGAGTACTCGAGTTACCCGCTCGCTTCCGGTAAACGGTTCACCGGTGACCGAAGACTTTTCACGAAACCGACCCCACGGGTAGGATCAAGAAAAACAATCTTTACCAAAGGTAGACCGGGGGGCGGCTGTTTGTTTTTCTCATTCGCCGCGTCACCTTGGAGATCTGATGGCGAGGGCGGCTACAGGGTTCCAGAAGGACTTACGAGTGGACATAAAATTCGATAACACTACTATACAGGACCGTCGTCACCGATGGTCGATGTCCCGATGAAGATACACGAACGGGCAAGGCCAGCAAGCGAAACCAACGAAGGGAATGAGCAAACCAAAACAAGAGAAGAAAAAAATTAGCCCACAGCACTAATACCCGGCACTAATCCGGGCTCGTAATGCGGTTAAATTAATAATACACAAGGTGCGCCAGGTAACAGCCAATAGACTGTGCACGGTTTAGGGCTAGCCGTGCTTGTAAGGGGTTGTTTGCGTTAGGGTGGAAAAGATTATGCGATGGCTATCACAGTCACGGTGATCAAAGGGGTCGAAAAATGAATCAAGTAAGTGCAGGATTTATCGGATTTAAAACTATCAAATGAAGTGATTAAGCTGGGAATCTTTTTGATGTGATTTTAACGAGAAAAATTGCTGGCTACAATTTACACATTAAAACATCGAATGTGAAATATATTAAACATTAACTTCCACTAAAAAGGGAGCAGTCTATGTTTGACTACATCGAATTTAGTTGGCATTTGAATATGAAACTAAAGAAATCATGAATAATATTGGATGAAAAAATAAATCACAACACTGATCTATGCAGGAAGCTCCACACTTGGCTCATTTCTATTTGACTTATGCCGCTTGAAATGTTCAATGTGCTTGTTAATTCTCATTGTTAATTATTCTTTAAATACTGAAAATCGTTTGAGATTTTATTTTCATCTTTTCATTAATTATTTATATTTGAAAATGATGGCTTATTTGCCGTGTTGTCAGCCCATTCTTAGGCTGTTTAACATACAATTTTCATAAGACATTTCCTCCTTGTATTTTGCCTTATCCAGGGGGCATGCTCAGGTTCCCATCCTGAATTAGTAAACGACTTCCTTCATTTGATAAGTATTAATGTGTACATTAAAGTAAACTAACTTTTTAACTAACTCACTTCATGAAGGCAGAGTACTACATCAATGAATTATTTTCTTAAAGTTTAAACATTTTGTTTTAATGAAGATTGACGGAATATCATTGGATTTACACAACCTCGAAATCCAATGTCTTTCAAGGATTTATATAAAAAATTATAATAAAGTTTCCTGTGTACCCTTGCATGGTTAATATTTTGACTGAAATATAGTTCAACTTCAATATTGATAAATAGTATTTCTTATTAAAAAAAAATCACGAAAATCACTCGATTCCTGAGATCCTTTATAGTTGATAAAACCATTAATCGATTTGGAAGAATCAATTATACCGGAAGCAAACCTAATTTGATTGTCGCAAAATAAAATATTCTCCACAACTGTGTTCGCATAAACGTTTACAGTAAGACGTCTAACGAAGCGCTAAACCCGCAAGAGAGATCGTTACCGAATTGTTGTTGCAATTGTCTGCAGAACCATTCAGCATTCGTTAAAGGATAATTCAATATCAATATGGTAGCATTTAGAAACGACGAAACTGCACGCTGCATCGTCAATACGAGAGGGTGAAGCGAAATGACAAGCAATTACACAAAACCACAATGCCACTTGAGAGCAATGATGGCCGCCCCGGTCGAAAGGGTGCAGAGTGTGCAGTGTGCCAGGCAGGCACCCAGCCAAGTTGGAACGATCTGTTGGCATAACAATTGGATGGGTCATATTCATCAACCGATATCCTGCACACCGTTCGGTGCGAAACAAGATGAGAGATGTGGAGAGATATCAACCACCGCCATTGGCTTCATGCCCGGTCAGTTCTGTAGCAGTGCCGGATGAGCTGAAATGTAAAGCCGGCCACCATATACGGATACGGTGAATGTTTAACTTAAAGTTTCACCCCCAATACCACCCACTACGCACACATACGCTTCCCTCAGACACAAACACACACACACCCATAGCAGGAAGTGGATAGCCTTTGTAATGGGATAACTTCCTTCCAATTAAATAATTTATTCATT
Organism: Anopheles rivulorum; assembly: GCA_018908115.1. Taxonomy (NCBI): domain Eukaryota; kingdom Metazoa; phylum Arthropoda; class Insecta; order Diptera; family Culicidae; genus Anopheles; species Anopheles rivulorum. Next base: position 12,280 of record STHB01007331.1, on the reverse strand, counting down.
TACAGCATACCAGCGAAAAGGAAGGTTTGCATTGACGCCGTTTCTAGATCTCGATCCCTTCCCTTTTACCAGCCCCTTTTCCATTTCGCACATTGTTGCCGCACACGGGCGACTGGGCGTCTCCATCGATCGGTGGCAGCGGATGTGAAGCGGAGTCACCATCACAAGCGCCAGCAGGAAGTAGCTCCATGTCGTGGGTGTGGGGTGCTTTCCCTTCACCCCTTCACGGTAGGTTTGAAATCATCGACATCTCAATCGATCTTACCGCTGCCGGCGCCCTAAATAGCCATTTGCCACCCGTTTCGTTCGAAGCCGAACATTTAATTATTGAGCATTCATCGAAACAGGCACCAGAGAGAGAGAGAGAGAAAGAGAGAGAGAGAGAGAGAGAGAGAGAGAGAAAGAGAGAGAAAGAGAGTGGCTGCTGCTGCTACTCGGCACGAGATTGAATAATTCACTCCAATTGAATTAGTATCGCAGTATCTCGAATATGTGCACGGAATATCTGGCAAACATATTCCAGGGCAGCAGCAAATGGCTTGCCCCCCCCCGCCGGTATTGCCTTACATCCCCCTTTTTTTATTGTATGTGTGCAAAGGACATTGTTTCCCCCGTTTTGCTCCCACTGCCACCGTCTCGGTTGCGTTCCGGGGTTGGCTTTATCGTGGTAATTACAGGTCAATTGTTTTGAACCCTTCTTCGCTGCCGGAATTTCCGGTTTCCGGTGGGCCATCGTAAGAACGGGGTGGTGGTCTGCGCGCACAACACTCCGGGTATCGGTCAAATTTATGATCGTCCATTTTGCAGCCGGATTTGGGTTCGATTTTGTAGCAGCAGCTCCATTTGCTAACGAAAGAAGGCGAACCATGGAACGTGGGGTAGAGAAATAGGCAAACACAAAACAAACCCACACACACACACACATACAGACAAAAAACAGCAATAAATGGATTTCCATTAAGCTTTCATCAGCAGATCATTGATTTGAGCCATTATTTTTGAACAGATTTTCTTTTATATTTCGAGATGGAGCATGGAGCAATGTTTGACTCAGCCCTGTGCAGGGTTTAGTGGCGTTGCTGAGGGTTCATAAAAAAAAAACAAACCAATACCACATAAACGGTCACCGCCACGTGTGCCAAACTCAGACGGTAAAGAAACGTCAGCCAGGCACATAAAATAGCAAAAGTATCATCGTTTCGAATCGTACCGTAAGTGTTTGTGTTGTTTTCGTGGCGTACCCATCACACGATCCCGGGATCCCTCCACCCCCTCCCCCCCAATATGGACACTATTTTCGTATAAATATCGCATCGTGCTGGGGCCCTGAAATATATTGCGCATGAAGAAACTCATAAAACAAAATTGAAACACAGCAGCAGAAGCAGACACAAAAAATGGAAACAAACGCCAAAAAAAACAAAACGGCAAAGAAATTTCCTACCATAACGCGACATTTATCGCCAGCATAACCACCCCACCCCCCTCCTTCCCCTCCCCTCCCCTTCCATCCTCCACCGGGATGATGATAACTCAATTATCTGTTCGTGTTCGCTGTGCGTCGGCCGGCGGTGAAACACACAGATTGAAACGGCCCACAAAGCGGGCGTGCGTCCGGGGCTGTGGTTTTTGGGTGGGATGGTTTCCGAAGTTCAATCAACACACACACACACACCAGCAGATTGTTGGACAGCTTTATGGAAAATTTGGCCCCCGCAAAGCTTACCCCGTTTAAGGGGTAACAGTAAAGCAGTTGCTACGAGTGCTTAACATTACGGAACAGACCTTCTTCCGCTTTAAAGGATTGTGTTCAGGTTGGTTCTATTTTCTTCTGTTCGCGTTTGTTTTTTCTTTTTGGCCAGTCCGTTCCATATTCGGTTTATTTGCTCGAAAAAAGAAAAGAAGTGGTTCATCTTGGTTTATGTGTTTGTTTCGTAAGCTTTTGCTTCTTGAGCATCCGCTCAAACAAGCGGCTGCCCACTGCCAGCGGGCAATGGTTCCGACTGCCCCGGGGTTTGGGCGAGTTCAATTTTCACCGAACAACTTTCCGCTTTCTAGCTGATGTTGTTGTCCTCGTCGTAGGTGTGTGTGTGTGTTTTGTTATGCTTTTGTCAGACCCTTTCACCCGGTTCCGGTTTTGTGCTGTTTGGCTCTATGCTTCCCCGTTCTGCATCTTCTTCAGCGTCTAGGACTGCCACCGTTCCAACAGTCCACAGTAGGCAAAGCCTAAATACATAAATTTTCCATCCACTGCCACGGCTGGTGGTCTCGGATGGTCCGTGATCGTTTTGTTTGGGACTGTGCGGTGGTACAAGCCGGTTCAACTCCTCCTCCTCCGGGCTGGCATCAAAAGCAAATAGCGCAACAGAATAAAAGAAAACAGCAACAACAACCAGGAAAGAAGAAAACAAAAACGGAAAAGCACAAACAAAGCAACTGAACAGGGTAATATGAGTAAATTTTTCATTCTCCACTGGCACCGAAGCTCTACGCTACACGTCACACAGCGGGAAAGGCACAGCAACAACTGAGGCCAAACCTAGCTAGGAAACAGTGCAAGCCAATTTGTTTTGCACAATTCGGCTGCGCTGCCGCTGGGTTCGTCTCGGGCCGGGAGGTTTAATGCCATCCACTCGTTCCATCGTTCGCTCGTTCGTGCGCCACAATGCCTGAAAAACCCCTGTGGTCCTTGGGACCAGCGGAGTAATGTGTTTAACATTGGGGCCATGCTACTTTGCACTGCGGCCAAACCATCAGGCTGTGCTGAAGGTGGTGGCTTGTACATCGGTCTGTACCCTTTTTTTTTTGGTTTTCTTTTGCATACACTCCTTTGCCAGATATGAGTGACGTTTGTTATAATAAAGCGTAGCGAGCGAAGAGAGCGAGAGGAACGCATATGAAAAAGAAAAAAGGTTTTGCAACCAAAGAGCAGTAAAAGCAACAAAACAAGACACAGAAAAAAGCGAAAACTGACGGACGAAAACTAAAACCGGAACCCGGTACGTATGATGGGTTTGGCTGTATTGTTGTTTCCGCTTCCTGTCACGTTTTTCCCGCTACGGACGTCCGCTAGTGTGCACGACGGGCCGTACGGCAACACGATACGTCCGTAACAAGCTCATCCCCGCGTCGTGGGGTTTTTGTTTTGCAAAAGAGCTAATGTCAAAACGAGAGCATTGTTGTTGGGTGGGTGCTCTTTTTTTTTTCGTCTTGGCCCCCTTCGTTTTCAATGGCGGGCGTGATGGACAGTGAGATGAAAGGTGAATAGATTTGCAAAAGAATTTGTGTTTGTGGCTTTAAAAAGTCACATACGATGCGAGAAAATTCAATCGAATATAAATATGCTTACCCCTATGATTGCTCACGACCCCAATTTAGAGCACGCTTTTTCATTTAATATGAACAATATTTTATTGTTACTGTAAACGTTTTAAAATTCGAAACCTTAAGTGAAAGCTGTAAATACCTTGTGTATATGTATATACATCTTAAGAACTGTCAGTTTTGACAGCAACATTAACTGTCAAAGAACGACGTGCAAATAAAGGCATAACCATTTGAGATTTCAAACGGACAACATCTTCAGCCTTCAGTACTGTAATTTTAAAGCTTGTTACATTACTAATATAATAAAAAAGGTACTATTGTTAAATGTCTGCAAGCCTTCACAAACAATAGAAAAATCCTGTATAAGTTATGCTATTCATTGCCAAAACTTCCATTTACCGTGACGTCAACGATGCGCACCGACCAAATATATTTTGTCGTAGCTTAACGAACCACAGCAGCAACCGTTCTATGTGCCGCGTACGTGGGATGTACCAAGCGAAACCATCGTTCAAAGGATTCGGGTTACGTGCCGGAGGATCCAGCAGCTAGCTAGTACACTGAGCAACCGAAAATAGCTTTACCGGGCCCTAGAACTGAACGCTTGGGAAGAGTTTTAGCTAAATTTATAATATTTATGCGAACGGCATATTTATGGTGCCGGCAGACCAAAACTATGGTAGGATTCGTGTCGTTTGCGTGCCATAGATAGCTGAAAACACAAATTAACGTGCCGTGAGATCTCGCTTCGAAGGATGAAGATTTTATTTGAGGGATAAGCGTTTCTCAACATGTTAAGGAAGATTATTTAATAATATTATAAATTAAATCAAACATATCTTAAAAAGGGAAGCTTAAAAAATGAATACAAAATAAGACGTATAACAGACGTCATTAATTTAGTTTTTTTTTATGTTGCAACAGTAATGGAGGCGCATGGTTCTTTTCATTTGTTCAACTTCTTTTTTCGTATTCCTTTGGGATACTGCGGGGACGCATAAAATATTGTTTCCGTGCTTCATTCTCATCGAAATGTGTCCTATCTTTTGCAGATAATCTTGTTTCGTTGCCGTTCAGTAGCAGGGTTGCGAACCCGAAAGCGAGTGAAAGTGACCGTCCTGCGAACATCCATCGCTGATGGCCCATCCATCTCACCCACGTGCGTACAAAACCCCCGTTTTACTGACCGATCATAATTCATAGCCCCCAAAAACGGAGGATACCGAGAGTACATTGTAGCAACATTAGGCACGAAGGTCAAAAGGAAATAGCCAAAGGCCCTCCCGGAAATTTTCCTATAATTCGCTTCATAAATCAAACAAGAAACCCTTTCCAACCAGTGTGTGGAGAGAACATCTGCTTTTTCTCTCTCTCTCTCTTTCTCTCTCTCTCTCTCTCTCTCTGTCTTTCTGTGTTTCTATTATTTGGCTGCGAACGTTTGTCTTACAACCGGGTAAAGCTTTTATCGATGATATTCGAACAGTTGGACAGCGCAGTCAGGCCTCCCCTATCCCCTTGGGGGTTCCATTTGCATCAATCATAACTTATCGAAATAAAACCTTTCTAAACCCGCTGTCGAAGTACGATAAGCAGCATACATCATTCGGGATTTATCTAAAAGGCACTAAACAACAAGCACCAACACAAGAGGTAAAGGAAAAAAAAAACCGGCCCTCGAAAGGCTTTTCCGGTCGTTATCAGATCATCGAACAATGGGCAGCTTTGTGGACACATCTTTCCAGAGCATAACATAGCTAAATGCAGTGGTAATTGAATTTATAAAATAAAAAACAAGGCAACTTCATCGTTCCTGCACATCTCCCAGAAAAGAGAACATAAAGCCCCCTTTCGGTGAAGCTCCCATTTTGTGGCTGCCTGCAATAACAACTCCCTCGGCACAAATAATTCCATTGTGTGTAAGGACGATAATTTAAAATCAATAAACACTTGTACTCAACGACATAAACAATCAAGTGTCAAAAGCGCACCCACTTTTTCCCAGTTCAACATCGCCTTGCGCCACTTGGTAGTGGAAAAACCCGCTTTTTCTCACACACTTGGCTCGGTTTGAGGTCTATATGTGTGTGTGTGTGTATTTGCTTCTTTTATTTTTTTTAAATAAAAACTGATGTCAACACTTGACGGTATCGATGCTTATCGGGCACCGAGACGCAAGCGAGACGTTCGATTGCATAATCAACAATGCTCACTCACCCGCAATGGCACGTTTTGTACGGGCACCAGCTGCTTCCACAGAGGGACAGCTGCTTTCTTCATGGTTAGCTCCAAGCAATTGTGGTTGAGTTTGGGTTTTTTTTTCTATTTACAATTTCTCCCACTTCTGCTTTCTTTACCGACCGGGAGTATAAGGACTGGTACTTCCTTTTTTCTCTCTGTCTCTCTCTCTCTCTCTCTCTTTCTCTCTTTCTCTCTCTCTTTGCACGTTCCTTTCTTTCCCATTGTGTGGTGAAGTGACGACTCTCTGCAGCGTCCCATCGTTTGGACACATCTTTGTGTCCGATGATCGAAAAATGTAGTACACGATAGGTGGACAAGGCTAGACCGTTTGTCGAACGAGTGGTGCATACACACAAGCTTTGCGCCTCGTTGAAGAAGCACACATGGCAAAGCTCGATTAAACCTTCCCAAGCAGCAGCAGCAGCAGAAGCCCTCGAGTGTCGTTCAAGACACTTCTCCTTTCTTGAGCTTTTCTCGGTGTGTTACGGTTGGCTTTCTCAGGCATTCACATCAGCTCTTGGGAGATTCTCCTCTTCGTACAAGTAGTGGCTGTGACATTCGCCACATGATTTGTGGTAACTTATAGGCTGGTAACGTTCGCTCTGCTGCCGGGGAATAGCCCGTAGCGATCTTTAACAAAGGACCTCACCGGTAGTGCTGTCTTTAATTGGAAAATTTTAAAGTTGCATGGTGACATTTAAAGAAAAGTGTTTGCTCACAGCTCTTGGGGAGTACACGATTCCACGATGTACGAAAGATAGTTTCAGACGCTTCAAACGATGCATGACGAGCAACATGAGCCGCCATGGTTTGCCGAGAACAATTATGCATGATGGCAGATGTTTGCATGTTCTTCTTCACAAACATTGCAAACTTGCTCAGATACATCAGCAGAGTGAAGATGTTTAGAGTTTGCTGAAAAGCTTTGTCAAACATTCAACTTATCCAATGTCGCCGAAGTACACTGCATCCTGACATTACAGGATCCAGATCTTAACTTAAAGATTAACTCTCTGTCTTTCCCAACTAAATCGGCAGACGCTTTTGCTCAGGTATGTATTCTTCTGGATGCTTTTTGTTTAGAACCGTCTGGATGGGAGTAAAGTGGTGTCGCCAACGTCGGTGCATTAAGAAATGCATCAGCGTACATCACACACTCAGACCCACGGTAAAGGTACGAAGCACAAAACGCCGTATTTGTACACGGACGGTGTGAAGGACGCCGTTTGGGCGATGAAGACAGCCCAGAATGCTGGAAATAAAGATGCTAATGGGTTTTCCCAGTGGTTCATGTAGACGAATAATTGAATTATTCCATCGGCAAGACGCTTGATGGGTTTGCCGGTATTAAGAGTGTCGCAAATGTTCTCTCCAGCAGCACAACTCGCCACGGTGCACAGCCAAAAGGCCGAAAGGAGATGCAAAGGATGCACGGGAGAGTGTGCATACACTCACCCCGATGAGTGTTTGTTGTCATAGGTTAATATGAGTGTAGCCGAGAGTTTTGCGCTTGCAGAAGAGTTCGAGCTGACTGACTGCACACACACTTTAGTGGTTTAGCTTGCTTGCTACCGTGCTGGTGTTTCGGATGGACGGGAATTGAAATCATGTTATGTGAAAATTCAATTAGGAATCAAATTGTTTTGCCATGGCTAACAACGTTAAGGCTGAGAGCCTTTTTGGGGGCAGCGTGTGAGTATGTGGACGGTTGCGCAAATGCTTTTGCCTGCACCGAACCCCAGTAGTAAGTTGTTTTGCGTGCACACATGCAGTTTGGCGAGGATCGATACAATGTTGTGCAAATGGTCTTGGGAAACAAATAAGGAATATTTATTGAAGGTTATCCTGGTTTACTGAATAACAACAACAAGCAACTTTACCAATGATGTGAGAAAAGTAGTAGAAAAGTTCGGTTTCAAATTTTATACACTTGGAAAAACACAGAATCACAAACAAAGCAGTATCTTTGCATCGATAAATAAGTGTTTGATGTACATGAAAAATCCATTGTAGCAATCGTTTTTCATAAGTCTTAGTAAACTTCGTACAACGAAATCAGTGTCGCTATGGATTCTAGTAAGTTAATATGTTTCTGCGACAGGTCGTGCTTATTAAATTTATTTTAATTACTAAATATTTGCTTTACGTGTGATGTGTAAAATTCTTTATCGAAAATGAAAGTATTATATTAATGTTGAGGTTTCATTAGTTTCGTCGAAGACTTTAATTATTGTGATTCATTACCAAAATACATATAACTACGATGTTCTGATGGCCAAGGTTTTTAGAAATATGGTATTTTAACGTAAATATTAACAAAAGAATGAAAGTTGATGTGAAACTGACACAAACAAGCTAATTATAATTGGGATATGGTATTGTACAGAGAATAGTATACGTAAATTTTGATGAATTGCAAAATCTGCAAAACATACTCCAGCACAATAGAATATTCCAGCACCACAGAGCTTTCCCAGAATGTGTAACAGCAATTTAAACCATGTATACCATAGTTCTAGGAAAAATATTTCCTACTTTAACCGTAAACAATCGCCGGCGTTTCGGAGTACTGATATCGGAACTCATAAATGTTTGCCAATATCGAATATCCACGAGTGCAAACCATTCGTTTGGGCGAAATACGATACGACCATCCCGAACGAGCTCCAAAAATAGATTGTAACAGCAAAAAGCATTGTGCAATTGGAAGCAAAAGCATTCAGAACATGCTTCTCTTAAGGGTGAAACAAAAGATCAATCTAAAAACCAAAAATAAAACAAAAAAAATCTCAACACAAGCTTTTTACCGCGACTATGCAAAGACCGGAAACGTCCGCATCTTCCAGGTACTGTGAATATCCGCACGGCACAAAATGGTGATCTAATGAAATATTATAATTTTTATCGATTTCCTTCGTCACCGACAAATTTCTATTCCCCCGATGTCGTAGACCTCCGGCATGTCCGAAACACGGCAAAGCAAAACCGCACCCGGAGTAGTGATTAAAGGAAGTGGATGAAAAGTGACTAAAGGGAAAAAAGAAAAAGAAACCAAAATTCCTTACCGGAATCCCATCACAACTTTTTCCCCGGCGAAAGGCGTGTTTCCAGAGGACCTCCCAGGTTTTGCCATCGCTATCGTTTTTTTTTTTTTACATAATAAATGAACGGTGGCGAAGCGGCTGCTTACGGATGCGACATCCGACGCGACCAGCTACGGGAAGCGTTAAACCTTATCCAAGCAGAGGGGGTGGGTAGGGGGCGAGATGTATCCTGCGCCATGTGTCCTCTTCTGTGTCGGTGTCCCCACCCAACCGAAAGTGCACGAATTTCGTACCATTTTTCGGCTTGCGCACCGAATGGCAAAGAATGGTACGTAGACAGACAGACAGACCCGAGTGACGCGCGCGCTAGGCGCCGGAAAAAAAAGAATAAACCTCCCGAATTGAAGGTATGATTTATTCAACCACGAAAATGGGCGGCAAGGTGGAAATGTTAATGGGCTACGCGCAGCTTCACAATTGCTAGCACCACATCACTTCCATGCCGAGTACAAGCGTCGAGGGACCACAGCGCACACAGAAACGAATGCACAAGCAGCAGTGGCCCAACAACTTCCTTAGCTCCGGCTGGCTGACTGGCTGGCTGGCATGCCTTGGCCTGATGATTTTTATATTCTGGTCGTCCTTTGCTTTGAGGTTTTTATTATTGATGAGAGTAATTTCCGTCCGCGAGTAATTCCGTGCCGTTCCCCATTTTTTCCCCCTTTCCTGTGCCGGGCGGGTCGCGCTTTCGATTGATTGTCCTGGGCATCCACCCACACTTGGATCATCTCTCCTCCCTCCCCCATCGAGGCATCAGGGGGATTTTAAGGATGTAGCACCGTCCAGAGCTTGGCTGGTGTTCGCACTAGGGAAGGGGTTCGCAATCGTTTCGGCATTGCGGGAAAGGAAATGAACATTCGAAAGACACTTCGTCCGCACGAGTTCCGGACGAATGGCGATGGGTAATGGTAAGTAAAATTGACGTTTCTGCGATGATTTATTGAGGGTGAAAATCTCCCATCACGGCATAAGGCTCACCATGGTGAAGGGGAAAGGTTGAACGGCGTCCCCGGAAGCGAAGATGACTACTATTTCGTGCACATTAAATTGCGCACAAATTAAAGTCCACGGTAGTGATAGGTTTAAAATACAGTGAACTTGTGCTTTGTGTACACCAACGGGCCATAAAGCAATGGGCGGTTTTGCCAGCAGGCTATGAGGCACAGTGGGGTGGTTGCTTTCGCACACTAAAAACTTATCCCACTCAACAATGTACGTACAAATTCTGCAAAATCCACCACCACCGCAGCGGATCTTATGAATGGGCATAACCCCTCAAAGCACAAGCGATGGATAGCACTTCGTTTGACTATGGATTGGATCGTAAAGGCTCTGCTCCAGATTATCGTAATGGCGCACCGTAAAACTGTTGTAAACGCCTCTCCGTGCGTACGGCAACTAGCAGTTTGCAGCAAAACTGCCAACATTTTTGCGGCTACGATGGCAAAGGCATCTGTGCACAAAGTGGATACGCGCGGTCGCGATCGTTCCCTGATCCCCTTCGGCGAATTGTTCCACTGATGCGCTGTGCATGTGTCTTCACTTCACCATTCACATCGTTTGAAGTGGCATCGGCATGCGTGTTTTGTGTATCACGCCGCGGCATCGTTACGATGTGTTTTATGTGAATGGTAGCGTTTGAGTTACCGTTTTATAGTTACCGCGCCCGTTAAGATGCAAGTACAATGTTGCAATAAAGTGCGGAAATCCAGGCTACAAAACGAGAACAATTATGATGGTGAAGAGAGAGAGAGAGAGAGAAAGCGAGAGAAAGAGCGAGGGAAAGAGAGAACGAAGAGAGTGAGTGTCTATCATAATAGAATTGAATATGAGCTACATCATCTTTCGGTTTAATATGATCAAATTTTTCTAAAGAACAAGCCACAAGCGATATATTGATCGTTTCGCATCGCTGGATGGCGTGGAATATTTGCTAACTAGTGCTAACTGAAAAGGGGCGCTTTATGTCGTTCATCCGTGCTTGTCTCGGTAACGGAAATTAATTCTTTCTCACTGCACCTCTCGCCTGTAGCAAGCAGAGCAGCGCTATTTTTAGCAAAGCCTTCGACGAAGCGAAAGGAAAGCGCCTTCTGCCGCAAGAGCTTTCCCTCGAACAGTGTTGACACATTTTTGCTGCTCATATACTACTGTTCGCTTTACAAGCAAGCAGTGGAGAACCCGTACCAACCCCTAGTTTGGTTCCGCCAAAGGACCAAAATATCTTTGCAGACTCATTAATCTTCGAATTGCTTATGGCGTGACGAAGAATGTTATCCATTCGCATTCGTCGGTCGCATCAGGTCGGGCGCATTTTGCCCTTGTTCGCTAACGTGGTACGCGCGTCGTCCAAAAATGGAATGAATCGTGAAAATTCTACCAAAAAATGTCTTATGCCGCACAACTCCTTGCATTGCTTTAGAATTTGTGACGCTCCACGGATAAGACGCAAATTTCCGTGCGCAAGTATGGTAAGGTAAGGAGAATTTCTCGTTGGCTATTATCTTGTGTTTTTTTCTCTCTCTTTTTGCTCGTGATTTTTCTTTCGAACGTTTACGAAAGCAAAAAAAAGCGGTTAACTCACATCTTTATCTGCTTGAATGATTATACAACTCAACTTTCTTGAAATATGTTCGTGTGCTGCCGTTGTGTGTCTTTATGCTGCTATTCCACGCTTTCCACCATTCAACCGTGTATTGTGGAATTTCATGTTACGTGCGAGCGGCGAAAACGAGGGTGAGTGAGTACAACAAAAAAAAAAAAGAACTCCCCACACCTTGTATGCCTCTCCAAACACCTCACCCGGTTCTTCCAAACGACAACAAGCTAAAAACCGAAAAGAGGTGCTTCAAGCTGTCAGGACACTCGCACTCGAAGCCAACAAGGTTGGCACAAAGTGGCGTTCTGGGCATTTCCCAACCCCCCCCCCCCCCCCCCCTTTATTACCTTTCTCAACTTCGCCTGTGGTACCCGGGTTGGTTTTGGGGTACGTACACCGCTTGCGACACAATGCAGGTGCCAATGAGTGAAGAAAGTTCCACCAGAACTGACAGAAGTTGCTCCTGCTGTTTTCCGTGCTCGATGCTCACACAAAAGAAGGAAGACTAATGCGGGGGGGGGGGTTTGGTGGCGTTGAGACGCCAAGAAAAAGTGAACCAAATTTTAAGTTGACACTTTTACTGCTAGCTTCCTGCCATGGTTTTGGCCTTCTCTTTTTTTTTTTTGGGTTGTTGCGATGCACACAGCATGCAGGCGAGGCTCACAGCATTTTTCCTGCTTTTCTTGGCGCAAAGCATTTACCCGACCTACGGTGTGTATGTGAAGTTGTGGCAAATGAAGAAGGAGAAGAATTGAAAGGAAGATTGTTTTCTTTTTGTGCAGTGCGCGCGCGTTTCGGTAGGAATAAGTTTGGAAGCGAATGTTCCAAACGACGGTTGGAACCGTAGAGTACCGCAGCAAACCATACACACGAATCTCCGGGGGTAAGGTGGTTCCGGGTTTCCTTTCGCACGCTTGACACGAAAATGTGATGCGGTTTGCGGTGATAATAAAATATTGTCAGCATCGCTTTTTCCTCCCCAAAGAAAACCCCACCACTAGAGTGTGTGTGTGTG
>STHB01007311.1:0-15173 GCA_018908115.1 Anopheles rivulorum | reverse complement strand
CTGTTTTGCCGTACCACCTGCATACAATAAATGCCACCCACGCTGCTACAAAAGCAGGTATATACGATGGGCGCGCAGTGACGCAAGTGAACGTTCGCCTTACTTACCATACATTTTGCCTTCCTCCGAGAGAATGATTTTTCGGCGCCCGCACGGTGGATAGATGGCTAGCGCCTCCTGGAAGCTCTGTTCGATGTCCGGACTCCAAACACCCTCGGCATCCGCCGACGACAGATCCTGTTCGTCCTAACAGCAAACGCGCCGGGTGGTTGGGTGGGTGGGGTTCGCCAGATAGAAACGGAACGAAAAACGAAAGAAAATTGAAGGTAGGGAAACCCGGTCGGGAGGAAAAGGGGTCGGTGATGGAAAGAAAATGGTGTGAGTCCGGGCTCTATTTCGCTTTGTCGGCTCCATCAGTCATCATCCACATTATTACTATCGAATTTATATTTCCAAACAGAGCAAATAGCCATGCTCAATGCTTGCGATAAGTATTGGTATTGAGTGAATTGAGCGTAAATCGTGCGATGATGACTGTGATGCCTTTTTCTCGTACTAGCGCTGTCACGTGTTACACTTACGTCCTGAAAAAAAAAACAAAGAGACAAGAAAAACATAAACCATACGTTAATAGTTAGTACATTGATGTACGGGAGCAGCGAAAATAAAAGCCGGACACTTACATCGCTCATGTCGCCGACGTCCAAATGCTTGCCACCGTCCACGCCGGAACCGTTGGTGTCGTCCGGGACCAACGAACCGGCCGTTGGTCCTGGACCCATCTGTGTCCACCTTGCCGTAATGGTGCTGGCTCCCAGTCCACTATCTGCATGCGAGAGAGAGAGAGAAAAAACAAATTAATCCAGAGGTCCAATCAAGTTTATGGGCCGGGCGACGACAACCTGTTGGTTGTGTATGCTATCGAGCGCACAGAGCATAAGTGCAGCACGAGCCGTGCGAAATATGAAATGCTGCCTGATTCTACGCATGCCGCGTCTGTTTGGGATTAAACGCTTCTTTCTACACACGCTGTACAGCGATAATTTGTTTCGCAAAATCCTTAAAAAAAAACGCGAAGCACTCAAACGAACACATCCGTTGTGTATGTGCATAAGGAAGGAAAAATGAGACATAAAGCCCGAAATAAACGTGACCGGGAATGGAAGCGCACACTTATTAATGGGTACACGGCATTGCATTCCACGCGGCAGAACGAGAGTGAGTTTGAATCCGTGACGGCGGCACACACGGGACCGATAGAACGGAAAAGCGGCCGGAAAGAATGAAACAAAAAAAAGGACCTCATCACCACACGAACCGTACCACAACGGACGTATCGGCTGCGTTGAGCTACTTTCACCCCTTAGCTGCATATTGTGTGTTTGTATGCCCTTCCCTGTTGCTCTCGATCGCAACACACCACCGACAACTATGGGAGGAATTTTTACAACGAACGAGGGTCGGCACATTATGCATTTATTAACGAGAGGAAACGAAACGCTTCGTCGTGGTGCATATGTATTCTTTTTTACTTTTATTATTATTATTAATATTATTATTAGTTGTGTTTCAATGCTTTGCCAATGCCACGACCGTATACTGCCGTACGGAAATAATTAGATCCATGCCGTTGGAATTCGTCGCAGCCAGCAGACTGCATCCCGAGGACATTCCACCCTAGCATTCCGTGCAGCGTATATGCAGGTCCGATCTTGAAGCCGAACCTGGGATGAAGGGAACGATCGAGAGCGAATGAGAGAATGAGAGAGAAAGATGCAGAGTGAGAATGACCGTGCCGAAGGATACCAAGGGTTGTCGTCCTACATACGCTGCTGCACACACCTTTACACCAACTGTGCATGCGTATTATGACTGGGTATGTTGAAGCGAGAAGGAGAATGGGACAAAAGCGACCATAGCACACCACATCCGGTACCAGTAGGATCACTGATCCGTGTGACGACAGCTGCACGGTATCCTTCTGCTTTGCTGCCCGTCCTTTTGTCGTGGCACTCTCCACACGCGCGCGCTAACCAACACCCGTATGCGGGGCACAGTGGAAAGTGTGGACTGATTTTGTTTTACTGTATCAAAGGAAGAACAAAAAAACGGACGGAATACACCCTGACGCTTTACCCTAGGTGAATACTAGGCAAAGCGCGTCGTGTGTATCGCCATTGGTTCCTCTAAAATGCGCTTGCAGCCAGCAGTAGCGCACGGTAAACGCTTGCTATAGGGATTGCTATTTGGTGTTTGTTTTTTTTTTTATCCAATATTTAGTTGTGTGCCCTACGACCTTTGTAATGATTTAGTTTAATATAAACTTTATTTAATATAAGTTTATATGTATACATTACTTTCCCAAGTGTAGCAACTGACGTGACACTCGGGCACGTTCGCTGATAGTTCAAGAATTTTGCTGGTGTTCTTGAACTAGCGATGGGAAGTTCAAATCCCTATAGGAATTTGAGTCTACAAATCCAAATCCTTCTTAGGATTCGAATCTCCGAATCTGAAACCGAATCCCTCGTTGTGATTTTTGTTAAAAACGACGTCGGAGTTGGAGGAGCGGTTGGGAGAGGGTACTTTTCTATTGGGTTTCCTTTCCGTTTTTTTGGACCTTTTTTCTGCAAATCTTCAGTATTAAGTTGCTTGATTTAATAAAAATTAAAAACAAATATTGTTTAATTTGAAACCAAATACAAAATTAAATCTCTGTGACCACTGTCGGGACGAACAATTTATAATTGTGTTGAAAAAGTTCAAAAGCAATGGAGTCCCTACTGAATTGCAATCGAATCCCAAATAGCAAAACCAATATGCTTTCTCGCTCTGCCTCATTAGCAATCACATCTGTCAAAGTGCGAAAGCATGTTGGTTAGGATCTCTTTGCAATAGAATCCCAAACGAGTCCCAATGGGATCCAATCCCAAACGAGTCTTAAATGAGTCCCAAACGGATCCAATCAAAATGAGTCCCATTCGGATCCAATCCCAATCGAGTCTCAATGGAATCCCAATCCGATCGATTGCCTATAGAATTCCAATCGGATCGAATCCGTCAAATGGGATCCAATCCGATCGAATCCCTATAGAATCCGTCAAATGGGATGCAATCCAATGGAATCCTTCAAGGGATCCAATCTTCTTCGAATCTTCCGTATCTCAAATTTGCCAACGCTAGCTTGAACCTATCTTTGGATAACTTAAATGGCGTGTTTCAATTCGTCGAATGCGTAAAGCGAATCACAACACTTATTAATAAAGTAAACAACAAGATGCAAACTTTCTCCTTGCAGTTGACTGGTGCTGCGTTATAAGCACAAGAAAGCAAGAAAAAAGTATTACCCTGCCGATAGCATAAACGAGACCAAACAAAAAAAAATTAATCCCCACATCGATAAAATAAAAACCAAATCCTCACTAATGGGCACCACGCGCCGTCCGATGCGCGCCACGGTCATCACGCGCGATTATGATGGGTCTGATGGTTGCTGGTTTAAAAAACATATTTGTTTGATCTCAATTGTGCGTGATTGATTAATGTTTCGTCTTCTGTACCTCGGGCTGTGCCCCTGGCCGTCGAGCAACCGTGCAGCAGCAGACACACTGATAACGACCTGCTTAGATGAAAAACCACGCAAAAGGAGGAGAGCGATGGGGAAAGGGACAGTCTGCAATGGTATGTACAATGCGGGGGACAGCGATGAGGTGGAGGGGGAGGGTGAGGGCTAAAAGGTACGAGAAGGTGGAAGAAATTAATGTGGAGCAGTTGGCTGGAACGCTTGAAGCATAAAGCGATACCAGTTGCAACTCAGCTGCAACTCAGCTGCAACTCAGCTGTAACTAGCGTGCTGCAAAGCAGGGGACGGTTGGAGCAGAAAGGGGGATTAACACCCGTCCACAGCACTCACCATATCAAGCCAAATTAACCAGCGTACCAGTAGTGGAGATCTCTTTCACTGTCTTCGCTCGGCCAATTAACGGCCATGCACATTAACATCACCAGAAGGTGGTGGCGACTAATGCCAACTGAATGGTGGTACGATGGGAAGGGAAGGGGGTTTTCGATGCGGTGCGGTATGCATGGATGCTGTCAGCATTTCTGCGGCACAAAATTCCACCCCCCCCCCCGCCTCCCCCCTTTCCCCCCACACACCCCACACGTGGCCAAGCACCGTGCGTCTCCATTGAAGAAAATCAAACGATTTCAACGCATCCCCGGGGTGAGGGTGCTTCACCGCACGGAACACGCTTGCTGGCGAGTTTTCCATCGAAAACTGTTCGTCCACGAAGGCCAACTGTTTCGGCACGGCTTCAGGGGTGTGTACAGCTCCACGGCGGTAAGATCGGCTCGTTACGTCAACACAGCGTACGTCTATAATGTTCATTGTCTATTAACCAGTGTGTCAACCAACTATCGTCTATTAATCAGAACACAACCTTGCACAGCGTACTTAAAAAACAATTTCACATTATGTCTTATGCCTGGGGCATTTGACTATAACAAATCGCTTCCCATTGTAGTTTTATTTCTTGACCAACGTAAAAGAAGTATTAAACTTTATTGCACATCTTTAATTCTTCCTTTAATATTGGTAGCGGCAAAGCAACTAGCGTATTATTTGCTTCCATTCCGCAGCAACTAACAGCATAGAGTTGGGTCCACCTTTCGACCCGGTCACCCCATCACACACACACCAAACACGCTAGAAACGTGTGGTAGAATCGGATCGAACCCGTTGCGCTTCGAGGCGAAAAGCCAAGCGCAGTAAATTTTATGTGTCGACGTTAAGTTATTTTCATTTAATGGATTTTTCCTTCTACATTCTCTCTCTCTGTCTATCTCTCTTTCTCTCGCTATCCCTTTGTCCGTTATAGTACATTGTTTCATTCGTTCAAGTACACGGTTGTGTTGCTGCTGAGCACAATAAAACCCGAGACACCCACACGGGGACCTGAAACAAAAAATAAAACAAACACCATCGAAGAAACGGTAAGATCCTATTCTTGCGGATGGAAAAGGACACGAAGAAAACACACGCGCACTTTTGAAACACGGTTTGTGCAATAGAGAGAACGAGAGAGAGAGAGAGAGAGAGAGAGAGAGAGAGAGAGAGAGAGAGAGAGAGAGAGAGAAAGAGAAGGATAAATTTACAAAAACCAACACTTTGCTTTTATTATCACTAGGCGCACGCGAACTTCAAGCGTCGTGCAGAGGCGTTTTTGGAATTTAGTGCCACATTTAAGAACTAAAAATCCACACCCTCACACACACACACACACAGACGCCCGTTGGGCGAGGTAAGTGGGGGAGGGAAATAAAACTATTCAAGGACGGTAACATTCGCGATAACAAAAGCATAATATAACGGACATCACACTGCGTGTAATGGTGCCCCATTTTGTTAATGGACAAGAACATAAGCAGGTTTTCTTCTGCCCACAGCCCACAGCACCCCAAAAAACAAATGGCCATTTTTTGTGTGTGTGTGGCCATTTTTCGTACGGGGTAATTTTATGTACGCAAATCTTTTCCCCTAATTTGCTCGAGAATAAAGAACATTGTACAGCGAATGTAGGCATGGTAAGCACTATTATGTTCTTATTGGGAACGTTGTCTATGGGTTTGATATTTAACTTACCCTTCCCGGAAGGAATCGAATCCCGGGTCTCTCTCTCTCTTTGGCTTAACGACCTACCAGGTCATGCCGGCCATCGAAATGGCTTACTAGACTATTAAATACCACGTAGTTGCATATAGTCAGTGCTCACTACGGGGGAACGGTCCGGATGGGATTTGAACCGGGTCCGGTCGTGTTGGGACCTAGCGCCGTTGCCAAATACACCACCGGGCCGCCCAACAAATCCCAGGTGTAGATCATTGTTTTATCTAGAACCAGGGTAGCTCTGCTTTAAATTTGTGACATTATAAAAAATCGGTATACAGGTCGAAAATATACGAAACCTTTAACTTAGCGTGCTAATTGTGAATTTATGTTGCTGTTTGCAAAATCCTCACCAGAGGGAAAGGGTGACAGTTATGCATGCATTGCAACTATTGCTTGTATTTGCGTTTCTTTTATGTAGTAAGGTTTTTAATAAACATGAGCGAATGGGCATTTGATGTCAAAGCCATTCTTAGCAAGTAAATCAACAGATTCCTATGATAATACCACGAAAGGGTTACACAAAGCAGGGTGTTGTATTTGGATTACGTTTCGATTACAATCGATTGGAAGGGACCGTGTGTGGGGTATAGTGCGGGTTTACGTTTGTCTTTGATTTATATTGCTTATGTTGTTTGGTGTGTGTGTTTTTTTTCCAGCTTGTTGCTTAAGAGAGAAACTGTCGCTTTGAAGCTCATATTGACCTCGAGCTGTCATGTGCACACACACATACACACACACATACATATACACGCAGCCAAATACATGCAATCTGGCTAACTTAATAACTCACACCCTCTGTCGCCTCTAACTCATCAAGCCACCACCACATCCCCCACTCATCCATCCTCCCCATGGTTTCCTCCCTTCACTTCTCACCATTTACACATCGGTCCACGTGAAACCGCAACCGAGGTTCTGGGCAAAGCGAAGCCACCGCAGAAGATGGCGGGGGGGTGAGTGGTTTGGCGAAGAAGGAGAAGGGAAAGAGGGGTGGGGGGGGGAGGGAGGTGGCGATACAGCTTTGCACAGCTGGCCTTCGTTCGTTCGCTCCAGTTGCCACCAGAGCGACGCGGATCACCTTTCATTCTCCCCCACCACGCCACACAACCGCCAGGTGCAAAAAGTGAACGTCTGCGTGTGTGTTTGTGTTTCGAATGCTGTACACTAGAAGATTGCGATTAGTGTATGCTGCGAGCAACAACAACCAAAAAATAAAATAAAATAATAAGACGAACACCCAAACACACACGTAGCAAATGTGTTCTTTTCGCTTGCAAAGCCTCGTGGAAAAGGGAATGGATTTCGCAGCAGTCGCAGCAGAAATATCGCGAACGGTTCACCGGGCAAACTGCTGACTCGAACCTATCGCCCTCAAGGCACACGCACGCACCGACATTCGAGAACGCAAAACCGGCTGCTTAGAAGATGGCGCGCGCGCGAACAGTGGGTTTAGTGTTTGTGCTCCGCTTTACACACAACGCAGTGGCAAATTAGTATGCATGAAGCGAGTGAGAAACGCTGATGCGTACGGCTTACTTGTGCTAGTGGATCTCAGCGCTCAGAGTATACTACTTCGGGATAGTCCCACCGTACATCTTCCTCTTGCATCGTTTTAAGCAGTAGTTTGTTTCAGACGTATAATATCATTTTTGCTGAGATTATTAATCAAACGCTCGGTAGGGATGACCATAAAGAACCATAATAATTCAAAAGGAACGCTCCCTCAAATCTGCTACAATCATTAGTTTGAGATGAGTCGCATTCGTAAGTATTCGTAACAAATGTAGTAATGTAGGAAGAAAATAAAAAGCTAATTATAAAGCGGGTTCAACATCTACAACAAACACTTATTGATGAATAGCAAAAGAAAGAAAAAAAACAAGCAAACAAATCAATGCACCCAGACAGATCAAACAACACAATGGAAGGGCTGAGGTTCTTCTAATGTGTGCATCCGTCGCGACACCGAAATTGCTTGCCTGTCCATCGATACGGTCGAACGGCACCAACCATCTTGCCCGCAGCTATTACTTGTGGCCCTCTTCTTCGTGCCGTTGAAGTTCACGAACCTTTTGCTCATCAACACGGCACAACATACAAGCGGCATCCCTAGCGCCCATACGTATGTGGGTGTGGAGCAAGCGCGTCCGTGTGTGTGTGTGTGTATGTATGTGTGCCATTATGCAAAACTGCAAGCGTACAGCACACCACCTACACAAACTTTCCGACCTGGGTTTGCTGGAGCTGAACCGCGACCGTAAGGGATGCACACCCGGAAGAACGCAGGAAAGCAAAAAAAAAATGGCCAGTGACATCTTCAACGCGACACCCTCCTCCTTCACCAACAGCCGACCGACGGCCAGCATTATGTCTGCTTATTTCTTCCGATCAAGTTGAACCGTTTGACGGTTCATTGGAACGACAGTTGGTTGCTTTTTTGTTGTTGTTGTTATTTCTCTCTCTCTCTCTCTCTCTCTCTCTCTCTCGCTTGTTGCTTGGCCATCACCAAAAAGGGGACCGTCGTTGACGACGATGCAGTTTGCATACTAAGCACAACCTCCTTATGCTTCCTTCGTAGCCACCGCTTTCCTCCGCCCGGTTGCGCCGCTGCCAGTGGAAGCAAGGGGCGTTTATTCTACTCCTAAGCCTCCCTTTCCCCGTGCTCCACTCCTACCCTCCTTCCCTTCCTCGTCTACAAGTTTTGTGTAATGTTCGCGTGCAGCGCTAGACATCATATGGGCGGATATGTAGGGTGGGACACGATACGTCCCATTATTGCACAACGCCGTCAGATTCGCACACGGGAAAATATTATTTCACTCCCGCCTTTTGCTGCTGTTGCTCGAACCTACCCGCGTCCGCGTGATTGTGCTGTTGTCACCTACGCAACCGGTGGTGCATTGGTGAAGAGGACCAAAACAAGCACATGCATACATCCCTGCTGCTCGCATCGAGAGAACTTCCAAAGGGTTCGGCTTGTTCCTTTTGCTTCGCGTACGGGGGCCATCGTGCTAGCGCGACATCGATTACATGCACCGGGTGTAAGCTGTTATGACAATGGAAATGCCACCCGCTCCCTACCTCCCCCTCCCCATCCCCATGGGTTCATTTTATGCTGTGAGCATAACGGGCTGGTAGTCCGCACCAGCGCAAACACGACGGCAGCATGCTTGACTTTTAATGCGCCCGCAACTTGCCTCGCAACGAGCAACAAGTGGATGCTACTTGACCTGAGGTTGAACACACAGCAAACCATCGCTAGCACGGTAATCAAAAATGGAACGAAAGGCACCGACCGGGGTTGCGAAGGCAAGAACATATCTAAAGGAACGCGTCCCGGCACACACAGAGAGCGCTCAGCTCGGGACGATCGCGGGAACTACCTGGTACCAGGGTCCGTTCGGCAGACGTCGTTCATGGTTCATTTGGCGCGCCTTTTCGGGTTTCGCCGCTGCACTAATGAGAATGGGCGCGGATCGTACGGTACACAGCCCCCGTGTCTCGTCGCTATCGTATTTTGGCCACACATTTTGCCATATAACTGCCAGACAGGGAACCCAAGAAACCGGAAGCGTGGCCGACTGTGGTCCTGTGCTTAGCTTCTGCTCTGGTGTGTGCCCGATTGTGGGAAAAGTTGTGCACCACCAGCGAAGGCAATAAAGCCGGTAAGCATCTTGGCACCCCGGGGTGTTGCTGATAAGTTTTTGCTGCCAGCTGTCGTCGTTGCGTAGCGGTTTGAGGTACAGAGTGCCGTACACGCGGGAGGAATTACTTGAGCGATAGATGAGGATACAATGTTTGATTGCCTCACCTGCTAGGTACTGATATCTCGGGATTTTATTGATGCTTCAAAATTTGCGACTATGACACATATTCGTGTTTATTGACTTGCCAAAAACAAACAAATTGGATGGAAATATGTTTGCCCTCCGCTGCTAACCCAAAGGTCCTGTCAGCTTTACGAGCACGTCTGGCTCGCGGTATTTGACACCAAGCGACATGCAAATCCGTAATGCAGCTGCACATTTAAAAACATCCAAACGAAACACTAACAAGCGCTTGCTGTTTGCTCTGCTCATTTCCGAATAAATTGTACGCACCAGAAACAACACGGATCGGTGTTTTTGGCCCAACTTCCAGGAACCAACGCGTCAATCAAATCGATTCAAATATTTATTCCCGTGTGCTATCTGCTACACGAAATCGCATCCTCACACCACCACCGGTATAGTTCATGGTAATGCGTTTCGTCGCAAACAATATTGGCTCCCCTTCGACGGCGCATACGACGCAACGAACGAAAGCCCAACCAGCAAACGGGCAGGATTGGTGGTGGTGGTGCTTCCCCGAAAATTAATAGCGAGTTTCAACAAATTTGAATTTCAAATTCTAGTGCTGAGGTGTATCCTCTGGCTGGCGAGGTGTTGTATTGTGTTTCGCCGGCGGAAGATGAGCAAGAATAACACCGTAACAAGACGTCACGTGTGTGATGGCGCGCACCGGTGAGGCGGGTAAAGATCAAGTCGTCACTCTGGTGAGTAACAGGCGAAGACATCGAAGTGTCTCGAAAAAAATAAAACAGTGAAAGAGTGATGAGCGGGAACGGGAAGGTTAGAATCACATTGTCTGTTTGGTTTTGCATTCGTGGAAATGTGTCACCGATCTTTCCGATCGTCTTATAGCATGCGTCGAGATCTAGCTAAGATGGCAAACAATCCTCGACACGCTATATTACATTCTCAAACCATCGCGTCGCCTAAGCTGTCTTACGCACTTGTTGCCTGCGTTATCTTTCCTAACTCTCCCTCTCTCTATCTCTCTCTCTCTCTCTCTCTCTCTCTCTCTCTCTCTCTCTCTTTCTCTCTCTCGGTTGCACTTCTGCTAAATGTTTGTCCCAATTTATTTTTCTTCTTTCGTATCACCTACTGTCTCTTTCACCGTGTCAACAACAAACTTATCTGGACACGGTGAGTGAAGTGGTTTTGAGGTCAAGACGCACCACCCCAAAAATCGGAACCACAAACCGTCTTTGGCCCCGTTCACACACACACACACACACACACATACACATACAAGCGCCCGTACGCACGTGAAGAAAGAAAGATGGTCACCGCCGACACGAGCAACGAGCGCTAGGAAGCGAACGAACGGAGACACACAGAGCAGAGCAAAATGCTGATGACGCAGTGCGCGCACGGTGGTTACAAGGAACTAAGGGTTTTTACTCTTACACGCTCTGCCACAGAATGCGTCTGTGACTCATAAATCATAACACCTCCCATTCCTAGTGGCCTCCTGCTTATGGTGGTAGGTGATTGCAACGCACATTTAACAGAAACGTTACTGTCTGTCTGCGGTTGCACCGTTTCGGGATACATCTTTTGCGCTTTTATTTTCTTGCTTTCGTTCCTTTCAAGTCACACAATTTTGTACGCTGGACAGTGATGTGACGCGCGTGTTGATGTGTATATGAATCATGCCGCGCAAACTTAACTTTGCACTGAGAGCGTGACCACGGCGGCAACGCGAACTTGTTTTCGGTTAAACGAACAATATATTTGACGCAAATAGTCTGATACAATCAATAATTTTCCATCATGATCTATCTTGACTTAAAAGGTTTACATTTCTGGAAGCTTTACAGGATGATACTGAACACATTGGATATTTTAGCAAACAAAGCGGCTCTCAAATATGGTTAGAAGAGATAGACGTACGTCTGTTACATGTAACCAGGGAACAGAAGAATGTCTACTATATACCAGCAGGAGACAAAAAGTTCGAAGCCAATTCTGTCGTTTGGATAATTCATTCATACGCGGGAACAAAACAAACAAACCAAGATCTGTACTTACTATACAACTAAGGGAGAAGAATATAAGCAATATAAGATTAAACCGCCACCGAAAAGAAAATCCCAAAAAATGTGTTTTTACCTAGGTAAAGTTGTCGCTTATACTGGAGCAGCTTACAGTCGTCCGCTTCGTGTTCTATCTTCATGCAAGGCGTGTGTGTGTGTGTGTGTTTTTGCGCACAGATCACCACCGAAAACGAAGCAGGGCGGGGAAGGGTAGGAAGAAGCGAAACCAGGACCGTTTAACTATGTTTCGCTCGATCTACTCTCGGTATGATCTGCACGCACGCAACAGACACTAAAAAATAGCACTAAATCTTGTTTGTCGTCACTACAAAAAGACACGTCGGTGCCGCACGCCGGCAATAGAAACGGTCGGCCAGTTAAAAAACGGTTGCCCGTGGGCGTTATTCACTACTGCACTAACACACATTAAGAAAGGACGATTTCCTGTTGAAGAAGCCGCACACTACTGGTAATAAGTGGGATAAAGGGTTTAAATAAAAAAAACAAACAAACAAACAAACAAACAAAAACACTAACACGTGCACACGCAAATACACCACAAATGCATTTTTGAGCTAACGGTTTCTCCGTGCATGAACCCTTGCGAATGAACCGTGTGGCAGAGTGCGTGCGGGTGGATCGCCAAAATCGCTTCCCATCCACAGGGAAATTAGTATGAATACGCAAAGCTTCGGTGGTGCAGCAAACGAGCAACGTTTGTAAAAACAAACCTTTTTGTTTTTGTACAGCAAAACAAAAATAAGTTATTGGGAGCAGGAAAAAAAACCAAACAAAAATACTAACGAATTAGGTAACAAGGTACATTAGGTAAGAAAAACATCGCACACATACATTCATGCATGATAAAAGCAGTGGAAAATGCACACGCATAATTTTCGGGAAATTGAAATCACTCATGCAATAAGTGTTGCGCTGTACGGTGAAAGAAGAAAAACGAAACATTACCTCCAAAAATTAACATTTATTCTGCCCAACGGATGGCGAAGCTTGCTTGATGGTGTGTTGTGGCCGTACCGAGATGCACTCTCTTGCTTGTCTACTATTACGCTTTCGCTGCTGCTTTGTGTAACGTTTGCCGAACCCTGAACTGATCCTCCGCTGGACACACGCGTTTTTCTCGACCTTGACGGCTATGTTTCTTCTTGCAGGAAAAAAAAAACGTTTTCTCCCGATAGCAAGCGTTGCTTGTTTTTAATTACGTTTTTTTTTGTTACTATTTTCTGTTTTGCTACGTTTACACGTTGTGTGTTTTGTGTGTTTCACGGCTTATCAGCAATAAATGCACACGACGGGGTAACAACACAGACACACACACACACATCAGGATAATCTCTTGCACTTATCACAATTCGCCTCGGCAAGGAAATGGATTTTCTTTACCTGTTTCACACAGCATAAACCAAATCATAACACACTGAATAGAGTTTGGGCAATGGTTTGTTTATATGATTTTCTGTTTTGGGCTTTTTGTTTTGCTGCTCACAGCATGTGTGCAGCTGACAAGTAAAACGCTGACGAGTTCGATCGAGCAACAGCACACCCTGAGCTGAGGCACGTTTTATGTGTCGCACTATTTTCAACATGTAAAAAAAAAATGCATTACTTAGATTAGCAGAGGAGCAGGTTCATCGGACAATAGTGTGCGATAAACAAGAACAGTAAACGTGCAGAATTGAAAATCCAAACCCCAAAACTAATGACACGAAAGAAAAACATTCACTGCGCTGAAAGCCAATGTCCTAGGCTTGAGCTTGATACGCACACGCGCTTCCTTTTAACTTCCATTCCTTTTCGTAGTCCCTTTTCCTCTAGCCGATGTTGAATTTAAACAGCAAACAAACACGAGTACGGAGCTGAGCGACGCGAGAAACAGCGAGTGAACGAGAAACTATCGGCGATCGATGAAAGAAATAATGGAAAGGGATTACAGAAAATGCAAATTTCCTCTCATGTATTTATAAGCGCGCGCGCGTGTGTATGTGTCGGAAGCATTATCAGGGCAGGCGGAGTGCGAGACAACGGTCATGTATAGTTTGTCATTTTCCATTTACTTTTCGATTTACTGCAATTCTGATACTGAACATTGAGTAGCGGATGCCCTTTGAGCCACGATTGGACACATTAATCAGACCGCTCTTTCCGATTCATTTAAAATGGTAAAATTGTACAAAAACAAAACAAAAAAAAAATCAACAATGAACCCGCTTACACACACACACACAGCAACAAGCGTGGATGTGTGTTTTGCTCGTGAGCATAGCTGACTCATCGAGAAGCGTTCCTAACGGAGCGCCTTTTTTTTCCCCCAGTAGGGCAGGTGGCCTAGCGACCGCCACGCTAGAGTCACTCATTCCATCGAGATCGTTTTGCTGGTTATGCGCGGCGCAAACGCACACGGGTGAGCTAGCGATCGGAATGTGAGTGCGTCGCTCACGGTGCGCAGTTTTCGCATAGGTGAGGAATTTTTGTTCAACATTCTTTACATTCCCCCTCTTCGCACAAACATTCTTCTCTCATTCGGGTGTTGCTCTCTCTCTCTCGCGTGCGCTCTCATTTTCGCTCCG
Organism: Anopheles rivulorum; assembly: GCA_018908115.1. Taxonomy (NCBI): domain Eukaryota; kingdom Metazoa; phylum Arthropoda; class Insecta; order Diptera; family Culicidae; genus Anopheles; species Anopheles rivulorum. The sequence continues at coordinate 1,057 of STHB01007311.1, read as the reverse complement.
TCTATCTGCCGTACACATCCCGATGACGCACACGGCGTTCAGAAATGGGGAGTAATAGTGTGCGTTGGGCAGGGAGTGTGACCGATGACACACCGTTTAAGGTCACCCTTCCTTGTGTGTTTGCCTGTTTGCTGTTACTTTTTTGTTTCTTTTTCTTTTCCTTTTTTGTTTCTTTTTTTTTTTTTTGATTGTAAAACGTATTGAGATCCTGCCTGCCAAGCATTTGGACGACTCGAGTAGGGCACAATACAACTTATTAATACACACACACACACACGCGCACACGCACACACGGTTGCGATTCGTTGTGTTGCGGAGATCGAATACAATCTGAGTGAGGCACAACCAGGCACATAATAACACAACAGCACGACAATCATACACACACACACGCACGCATCACCCAAACACACGCAATAACACTGTGCGTTATATTTCTCATTTTGTTTGCTTTGATCGGAAGCCACTCACGGTTGATAGAAGAGATGCGAGATTGAGTGTCGATAAGTTTCCTTTTTTCTTACTTTTTATGTTGCGTTTCATCTGGTTGATTGCCGCCGGGATTCGATCCGTCACTAAGGGTGTGTGCATATGTGTGCGTGAGTATGAGTGTGCGCTGTCTCGTTAGAAAAGGACAGTGAGAAATCAGTGTGCGGCGGTGATCGTGGTGTTGTTCTGCGCGCCCGTGTACGATCGAGATTTCATAATACCCAAGTAACGCTCTGTTGGTGGTATTGAGCGGGAGCCAGGAGAACAACGCAACAACCAACGAAAAGGGAAAGAAGGGTTTTCTTTGCGCACACTTAACCGGTTTTACCACCCCCCCCCCCCCCCCCGCCCCCCCCCCCCCCCCCCCCCCTCCCCCCCCCCCCCCCCCCCCCCCCCCCGCCCCCCCCCCCCCCCCCCCCCCCCCCCCCCCCCCCCCCCCCGCCCCCCCCCCCCCCCTCCCCCCCCCCCCCCCCCCCCCCCCCCCCCCCCCCCCCCCCCCCCCCCCCCCCCCCCCCCCCCCCCCCCCCCCCCCCCCCCCCCCCCCCCCCCCCCCCCCCCCCCCCCCCCC
>STHB01007303.1:0-15174 GCA_018908115.1 Anopheles rivulorum | reverse complement strand
GTGTGTGTGTGTGTGTGTCGCACTCTTATTTCGTTGTCGTTCTAGCATTGTGCACTACCGCACGAGTGGATCACTTACAGTATGCTGTGGAATAAAAAGCGCTCCCAAAAACTACGGCTACCTAGCTAATCTTTCCTATTGCGACGCTGCGACGATGGATCCGTGCTATTGTGCAACAACGGTCGTGACACTGGGCATCTGCAGTGTGTGGATATCTAATTTAAAAAAAACACACACACACACACATCCTTTTATACGGCAGGATGACGCTTCCAGCCAATACCATTCCATGCGGTCCGAGCAGGGGTCGTTTGTATTAAATCTTCCGTGGAAAGGAAAATTGGGTTGGTCATACACACGAAGCGCAACATCGCACCGCTGGTAGCAATGCCGACCACTCCGGTGGATAAGCGTATAAAAGTATGACCAAAGTGTTGGCTACCCCTTTTGGGTGGATGGGTGAGTGGGGTGAATTGGAGGAAGAAAAAGAAAACGGAAGAAACATCCCATATATTTCATGCCTGCTCATTGTGAGCAATAACCTGGTCAAATTCGACAACCTATGGTCACGTAAGCGCACCGACGTGAGTCAGCGCACTGTATCATTGCAAGCATCCGTTTGCTGGCTGAAAGCAAGTGGCATCCGAAGAAGGAGCAAGGAATGCGCGATGCGGTTTCGGTTCCTTCATAACACAGGAGCAGAATCGTTGGGTATCGGGTACAGAATCCATCGCTTTCGCCCCAAAATACAAAAAAAAAAACGAAAACATCCTGACCCAAAGCGAAAGGTAAACATTGACCGAACCCATTATGCTGGTCAGCATTTTGTTTCTTCGCTTATCTTATGATCTCGGTACTTTTGATGCTCATACCGCTATGGTGTGGTGGGGGGGGAGGGCGCGTTGGTGGTCAGAAAGAACACTCCCTCTTCAATCTACCTACCAGCACTAGCCGAATTTGTTACGATAGCCGGCTGGGGGAAAAAAGGAACCGAATTGCAGCGAAAAAGTGCACAGATAAACGATTTATCAAATATTCATGAACCATTCTCCATTTGGTTTCGAGCACCACATTCGTTGGCCGGGCGCGTTTGTAGTACTCGCCGGGAGCAGTGTGAAGTGCTCGTTTAGCCGGACGATTACTTCATCACCTTTGCGAACGGTACGCTTCCGGTCTGCTTTGTGGCAACTGTTGTTGTGGTATCCGCGCCTCGCCGGCTGCGAACGGCGCTAAGATCGTTCCGATGGTTCGTAGTGGTTGGTTAATCGGTTTAAATTGTTCTGCCGATTGAATGGTGTGCCTACAAAGGCATTTCTCGATCAAATAAGTACATTATGCGAAAAAGTCGTTGCCACACTGGACAGCCGCGTAAAGGCTTCTGTATTTGAACTATATTCTTTCACTTTTAGATAATCTTCCCATCAAGTGATGTCATACATACATATGACCGCATGAAAAACAAAAAAAAAACACAATGTCTCTATTATTTGTTAAACATTTAATTATTTTCAAGTTATTTCCACACCAACCGAACAACCCTGCAATGAGAAAGAGAGTGTGTTAGTGCAAATCGCGTTTAACTCTTACCTTCCAGGGCCGGCGTTCTGGGGTTTAATCAACCCGGAGTGGTCACTGTGCAACAAAGGACGTCGTCAGTCGCCCGTCAACTTGGAACCTCAGCGGCTGCTATTCGATCCGAATCTACGCATCCTGCATATAGACAAACACCGGGTAGGTAGCGCTAGTGTGTGTATCCTGCTTTCAATCTCCATCCACTCATGTCTGTTTCTCTGTGTGTGTCGGACGGGTTCGAACGCGATGCAACAGATCAGCGGTACGATCACCAACACAGGCCACAGCGTCATCTTCACCGCAGACAACGAGACGTCCTCTGCGTACGGTACGCCACAAATACCGGTCAATCTTACCGGTGGTCCACTCTCGTATCGCTACCGATTTCACGAGATACACGTACACTACGGGCTGCACGATCAGTTCGGTTCGGAGCACAGCGTTGAAGGCTACACGTTCCCGGCGGAGGTAAGCCACAATGGTAGCGCAATCCAGCAATGGTGCAATGGTGTTTCATCTTTTGTTGTTTTACCTTCATGTATGGTTAGATTCAAATCTTCGGCTACAACTCCCAGCTGTACGCAAACTTCAGCGACGCGCTGTACCGTGCGCAAGGCATAGTGGGCGTCGCCATACTGCTGCAGCTCGGCGATCTTTCCAATCCCGAGCTGCGCATGCTGACCGATCAGCTCGAGCGGATCCGGTACGGCGGTGACGAGGCACCGGTACGCAGAATATCCGTGCGCGATCTGCTGCCGGACACCGAACACTACATGACGTACGAGGGTTCGACGACGGCACCGGCGTGCTATGAGACCGTCACCTGGATCGTCATGAACAAACCGATCTACATCACGAAACAGCAGGTACGGAACAAGCAAAACCAGCAAGCACCCTACCGATAGAGGGAAAAGAGCCCATTAACCATCATTCTAACGACCGTTACAGCTGCACGCACTGCGAAGGTTAATGCAGGGCGGTCCAGATCATCCGAAGGCACCATTAGGTAATAACTTCCGACCACCGCAACCACTACTTCATCGTCCGGTACGGACGAACATTGACTTTCGAAACAAACAGGAAAAGGGGGGAAAAATATGTGCAACTATGTACAAGGACGTTCACTATAAAGGTAAGGCTGGTTTTTGCGAGGAAGCAAAACTCGAGCGGAAACAAAAACAAAGCCTGCCGTAGCAGCACCACTTCATGATTTATGATTTACCCGAAAGTATGCAAACCACATGCGCGATACAATTATGTACATGTGTTTCTTAATTCCTAGCAGCGTTTAGAAATAGATGTAGACAGATTAAAATGCATCACTACTCACTCTTTCGCTAGTGGGCTGCAACGCCTGCAAGTATGCAGTACAGTGCACTTTGCTTTGGTGGTTGAGGCAACGCTCTGTCAGCCGTCGAGCAGGACAAACCTGACGCCCAAGATGGGGAACAAAGCCATAACATTAGTATCCTGCTAGTAAAATAGCTATTAATATTAGTATATTAGTTCTGCCAACGTGCCAGACAAAAAAAAAAGGCAATGTACTTTTGTCTGGCAACGTCCGTGCTTCACCTTGAAGCTGCAGCGTACAATGATCAAGCGGTTCGCTTTGATTCTGAGCTGACAGTTGCACTTGACATATCACATGACAGCTGACAGAGCGCGGTAGCCTGAGTGGTGAAAATGGGAAACATTGCATACCTTCAGGCGCTCGTAGCCATATAAAGATCTGTATACTATCTCGCTAATGCAATTTTTCGCGCTGGTTAAAAATTGTCTCCCGCCCTCTCGAATGCAATAGCTAATAGCTGGAAACACAACTGAACGGAGGAAGCGCAACCAGGAGCAGTCGGAGCGCGACTCGGACGACCACGATGATAATAGCTTGATCGTGTTCGAACCGTAAAAGCAGGTGCAGCAGGTGCGGTGATTGATACGATGGTGCCGGTTGCTGCCACAGGCGAACCTTCGGAACGGCTCGGTCCCGCAGACAGTGTGTATGTTTATATATGGATGTGTATACGGACGGCTGGCGTACCCTAAGTGAGCCAAGCGTTGGCTACCAGTAAAGAAAATATCATTAGATAACACTAATTAAGAGGTTAAAGCTTATAGACCGTTGTACCGTGGGGGAAGGAGAGTAGATCGCAGCAGCAAGTGGTGTGCGGGAATCGTAAGTACACCTGCAATCTTAGCATTTCGGTTCGTTTCGGTCGCATCGTTTTTGTTTTGTTCTGTTTTGCGTTTAAGGATCGGTTCGGCCTTTACCAGTAGCTCGATGCCGACACGGATAAGTAAAACAAAAAACTGTAGCGCGCTTTGTACGGCAAATCAAAGCAGAAAGTCAACAATAACAATAACAAGAAGAGAAAAAAACAGTAATACAAAGATGAAACATCCTTTTCATGCAAACACACACACATACACCCGGTCGGAAACAATCAGAAGCATATTGGGCTGATAAATCGAAAGTTTTGCTAGTGTTCCCGGCATTGGTGCTTCCATCACTATCAACTACATGGTGTGTTGCGATGGTTTCGAGCACTGCTCACCACGCCGAGTGACGTTTCGGTTACGCGCAACGTATTAGTGTTTTTATTGTCCGCTGTGCGGCAATTCATCGTTGCTAGTCACACCCACACCAGCGCACAAGTACGCCGCTAGCGTGACAGTATAAGCCTGGGACGCGTGGTACAGCCGCAAACGCACACTCACGAGTGCATCAGTACCAGTGCGAAAAGCTATCACCACCACTACCACCACTGCCCGATACTAGCGATGCGTTACGTTGCGTTACGGTGTTGAATCACTCGATCGGTCACTGTATACGGTAAACCTTCGCGAGGTGGATGCAACTGGTATCCTGTTGCCGTGTTCGGTTTGCTGGTTAACATTGGCGATGGAACCAAACAGCGGAGGTGGTATGCCGTGTGCGTATCACGACAGCACGCTACCAGTGGCAGGTCTTCCACCAGCACCAGGAACGGACCAAAAATGCCGGACACGTTTGTTCGAGTACGCCTTTGCGGAAATGTACTAGATACGCTGAAGCTGATAACAAACCGGACGGTAACGGTACGGTTTTGCTGGCGGCGAACCAACAGTACCACGCTACACACAAACACAGTGCAGTGCAGTGCAAACTGCTTCTTCGTTGCGGCTGCGGCTGGTGTACGGGTGCGAAAGATGCACACCTTCACACGCTGGACGTCAACCCGGTTTGCAGGTCAGTCGGCGCGTGACAAAACACAGCCCGGGCAAGGTGCGGACGGTGACGGCGGACACCACGGAACAGAAACACCAAACTGAACACAAACTACATTACCCTTCCTTCTTCTTTTGTTTCTCTCCTTCATTCCCCTTCCAACCGGCGTTGCAAAGTGAGACGCCCCGGAGAACAGAAACTCTATTAAAAGTTTCGAATAATTTGTAAATAATATTAATACAAAGGTGCAACGCTGGCGGTGTTGGCACGGTGTGGCGCAAACAAAACCAAAAAAAAAACACCCCCCCCCCCCCCAAGGAGCAAAAGCAACTGATAGCCATCCCGGCCAATCAGATGGGTGTGTGTGTGTGTGTGGCGTTTTTGTTGTTGTTTTTGCTTTCTTTCCTTATTCCTCGTTTGCCATTCTGCTGCTGTTGTTGCTACGGTGTAGAGAACTCGGAGAAGAGAGAAGAAAACACACACCCACACAGACATACCGTGATGCTTGCTAGGTGCGATATGGGGTGATGTAAGGCAACAGGCGACATGCAACGTTCCGGTTGTACTAGCTACTAAATTTTAAAGCTGCCAAGAGTTGACTATAAACATTAAAAATAAATTAAAATCGGAAGCAAAATAATGGCGCACCGGTGGTGTGCGGGACCCTACGCCATTGCCTCGCTTGGGAACACAAACATGGGGCAGGTTTGTGGGGAGGGGAGGGGGGTTGCAAGGGAGAAGAGGAAGGTGGGGGGGAGGAATTTGAAAAGAAAAAAAAAACCCAGAAGAACAAGATGGTTTAATAAATTGTGTAAGCGGGAAAAGCAAAGAGCAGAATAGACGAACTACTGGAGACGCTCGCAGACTGGCCGGCAGCAGCCGGGTGTGCCGAGACGGCAAGGTTATACATAATGTTTTACTCGTTTTTTTTTTCGTTTTCCGTTTTTTTTTTGTTTTTGTTTAGCATTTTCACCATTACCTCGCAGACCTCGTTAGTAGTAGTAGCAGCAGCCGCAGTGCTGGCAGAACACCTTCCGAATATAGTAGGAAAGTGCGCGCGCGAGATGCATGTTTAACGTAATGTTTGTTTGTTGTTGCTGTTGCCTGGGTTTTTTTTTCTCTCTAGCATTCTTCGGTGAGTGAAAGCACTCACCAAAGATGCAACTAACAGGTAAAAAAGGGATGTGTGAGGAGCTGTAGAAAGGGGAAGAAACTTGTTACACCCGAAGTTCATCCATCTTTTGCTATTGGAAGGATGTGCCCCGGGGGGGAGGGGGGGGAGAGGGGGGGGTGGTTTTTATTTCTTTTCTTTTCCTTTTTCCTTTTTTCCTTATTTGGTACCCTCGTACACGTCTAGCCGTTCTTTGGGGTGGGTTTTTGGGGAAGGTGATGACTCTTTCCGGGTGAAAGAGATAAAGCTGGGCGGGTGGAATGAACTTTCAATCAAGGGCTTACGAGATGATGATGGCGAATATGATCATGATGCTCGCAAACGAGACTAAACGGCCTGGTCGGCGCGATCGCTGTTTGAGTTTTGCTTTCTTCTATTTTTGGCTTCTCGCTCGTTTTTTGTTTTTTTTTTTTGATTAATTGTACTACCGACTGACGTTTCGGTGTGATGACTCCGGTCTGCACTAGCCACCGCTGGAAGGAAATGCGAGAGCGCAAGAGTTTTTCGCAAGTCTAGTGCTGATCGTTCTGTGAGGTTTTTTTTGCCAGCCTCCCCCCTCCCCTCCACCACCTGTCTATACTTTCCCATTTTCCCGTGGCATGCGGCAATGCAACCCGCACCCAAACGAACTCGTGGCAAGGGTGATAATTGACTCACTCAAAATAACTTCAAACTCCCTTTTTTTTTGCTTTTCACAATCGCTTTCAATTTCAAACATACACACACACATATACACATACAAAGCAGGCTAGGGAGCAAGGTCTGCTGAAGGAAGCAGACCGTCGGAGAATGAAATCCGGTGGTAAACCAACATCCATTCTTCCCGCCACGCTGCCCATTAATCATGACCCCATGACACGTGGTGGGGCTCCCAGTGTGGGGAGGTAACCCGTGCGCCAGACGGGCAGAACGGAAACGACACTAGAAAGTAAGCTGTGTAAACAGTGTTAATGAATTTCAATCAGACTCACCGTGCACCCCGAGCACGGTCGTGCACGAATTGTTCCACCGGTGCGCTTCGTCACACAGCAGGCGACCTGAACGATTCTCGGTGTGTGTGTGTATGTTTTGTTGGGATTGTGTTTTTTTCCCCTGCTGTTGTACCGCGTCCGTGTTCCTTCTTCACGTGACTGAGGAAGGCTTTTTGTTGCTGTATTTTTCAACCCTTTCCCCTTGTGCCCGCTTGTGCCACGCAAAGCATGGAAGAAAGAAAGTTAGTCAATGCATCAATCAAGCTGTACCATCAGCTGTTCACGTTGGGTTACACAATCGTCACATTGGTCAGCGACCGGTCGCAAACAGCTCAAAAAGTTGCTACGGGTTTCTTCATTCTTCAATCAAAGAAAAACACACCGAAGTTTGGTTGCGAACGAAACGAATTACAGTGATAGAACATGATCTCACACCTGAAACTGGTTTATAACTAAACGGCTAAACAAATCAAACGAATTAAGCTGTTGTTTGCTAAATAATTCGATTTTTGTTACGCGGATTGCATACCTTCGGGCGGTTTCCTCGGAAAGGGCGCTAGTTGCACCAGCACGCCTAAAGGTAGGCAAGCTTGCGGTACGCAACAGCTCTACATGAATCCCTTTTCGAGTGTCAGTAAGAAATAACCGATTATCGAGGAATTGAACCACTACAAACAAACACAACATAAAAAGGGAAGCCCAAAATCCAAATCAAACGCTGGCCACTAGGTGGGGTGGGTTTAGCAGGCTTGCTTACCGGTAACTCCGATACACGGCAACACACGCACGCATGCACCGACACGCACACGCCAGTACGTACATGCATACATAATCAGTACGGTCACGGATGGACGTAAATCTTATGAAAAGAATCCTGTAATTGAGTGATGTAATATATGGAAAAATGGTAACATTGGTACGCTGCTCCTGCTTGGGGCACACATTAGATATCGCCTCAATTTGTTCTGGTTTGTGTGTGTGCGTGTGTGTGTGTGTGTGTGTGTGTCGCTATGTGTGTATGTGTGTGTGTGCGCGTGAGTGTAAATGTAAATATAGAATCGTCATATCTCGTCATATGCGGAGTGCGCTGCGGTGACCAATATGTAAGGGACTAGACTAGACTAGTACAATAACAATGGAGCTACAGAGAAATGGTAAGGGAGGAATAAGCAACAAAATAAAAACAGAAGAAAAAAAAAATACTTGAGAGGAAGATTAAAAATTCCCTACGAAATCCGTGTCGATCCACGTTGTTAACAGTGCGGCGCATATTGGCGTTGATGCAATAGACGAAGGCAAACATATTGGCTGCACACTAACGCTTAGCAGCAGGACAACACACACACAGACACACACATACACATGAACGCCCGCCCACGCCCACTGGCCTGCCGTTGCACCGCGAGAGAAGAAAAACTAAACTAAACTATATTAAAATAAAATCAAATCAAATGGTGACCGTTTGGCTAGTGGGTATGCTTGTACGCGCACCGTAAGCGTGTGCTATAAACATAAACATATAAATCAGACATATCTGCGTACGCTTGGCCCGGGCGTGGGGTTGGGCGTGGGGTGGCTGTACCCGGCAGCGGCGCTGAATTTATATAAACCGCATTATACGCGCGCCACAAAGTTAAACCACTGGCATAGCTAACTCGCATTAATCCTACGCAGAAATAGTGGTGTGGTGGCTAAGACAACAATAACAAAACAACAAACAAATAGAAACACAAAACAGCAAATGGAAATGAGTGAGCTTTTTCGAGCATCGAGCAATTATTTTTCGCGGTGCCGTCGCGTTGGTTCAGTGTGAATGAAACATATCCCGGACAATGGTGCGGTTCAATAGTTGGTGTCAATTCCACCCCCATCACCTCCCCTTTTTTCTTGCTTTGTTTTGGGGAACGGAACTGCTAACGCCTTGCTGTGTTTAGGATATCAACAATTACCCGTATGCAGCCCGTAACCTGCATCTCAGTATCATGCAGCTATCATGTGCGAGCAGAAGCGTAACTGAAAACAATAAACAAAACCAGTTAATGCGGAAGCACGGAAGAAAAACAAAACAAATAACGTATCTTATCAGTAGTATTTGTTGGACGAAGAATAAATGTGCTGAAAAAAAAAATGATAAACTTGCAACCTCATTGTCACTTTTGGGATTGAACATTTGACTATTAACCTTTGTTTGTGTTTGAATTGCATACCGTTGGGCGCATGGTTTCTGGTTTTGAAATATTTATTTAAAACAAAAAGAAAGGTAGATTTACAAACAAAGTATAGATAAAACGAGTGTTTCATAATACGTGTTTGTTTGAAAATATGACATAAATATATAACCTTTTTTTTTTATATATGTTGGAACGGCCTATTAGAACGGCCGTATTAGTAAAATATATTATTATACTTTTGCAAGCTTCCTTTTTACGACGAAAGACTTTATGCATTAATTTGAATTAATTCCACCCGTAAATATTTTCATAAAAGTTTCATAAATGGCATAATGGAAAACGTTACGGGCTAAGCGCAGCGCAATTATGGCAAGCAAAATTTGATGCGCCCATATGTATGCAATCTGCTGTGCGGCCACGTGGTGGACGCGCTTTAGAACGTGTTACACTCTTTGTTTGCACATCTTTAATGTTGTTGTTGATGTAGCTGAAAGAGTCTGTGATTGGAAGCGCATTCTTTCCTTCGTTATAGAGCGTCATAAAAAAATATTTAAGTTGCTTTTAGGAATTCATTTTGCCTACAGTCAGGCGCACTAAGGAATTGCTCACATAAATTCTAGCAAAACTGCAAAGCCGATACAACAAATCGACACAATCAAAACAGGACTAAAACACAGCGTACCCTTCCCAAGGTGGCGGATGTTTTTTTCCGCCTGCTTTCCTTTCATGCACTGCAGGAAGAGTGTTTTTTTTGTTTCGTTTCGTATCGAAAGCTGGGGTGAAATATTTGTTACTTAGTACGGATTGTATGACACAAAACAAAACAAAACACAACCAAAAAAAAGCAAGCTAAAGCAGATAATAATAATTACTCCAACTCAGCTTAGAATAAAGCAAGGGACAAACACGTACATCCAGACGGCTTAGGTAGGAAATGACCAAGCATGACGCGGGAGCGTGTCGTTCGGGTGGTTCGGAACGGTAAGCAAAACACGCTCTTTACTATAAACACTGCACCCAGATGCACCAGACCAGATGGACGGTTGGTGCGGGAGCATTGGAAAAAAGGATGCATAAACTCCACAATTATGTGCTATCATACGCATGCTGAAGCGAGCGCTCAATGCAGAATAAAGAAAGCGATACCGCACTACAAACAAACAAAAATGGATGAAACTAACGTGTCGATGGGATGAGAAGATAAAACCCATGCATACAAAACTCCCAGTATCCAATATTTATATAAAGCGGACGTAAAAAAGCAACCAAACATAAAGCAAGTTGTTATACATTTAATCGAAAGCGGAAGCACAAGAAGAAGACAAAGAGAACAGAAAAGATGGCGGCCAAAAAGGGAGAAAGAAATCATTAGAGCAATCGCATCCCGGGCCCATCCTGTTTCGGGTTTGCCTCGTCTAGCGACGGCAGGGGCGAATAAACGTGAGAGAAAGCCCGAAGCAGCAATACGGCCGCAGGGAACCATTGAAAGACAGATTGAAGGGAATGGAAATAAATTAAACAAAAAAAAAAAAACGAATGTAAAAAACTCCCCGAAGAGTGCTTTCTTCCAGTGACCGTTCAAGTGAGTGCTTTGCCACATCAAGTTACAACAAGCAGCAAAACCAACTAAACCAACAACAAAAAAAAACACACACACACACAAATTATGTAAAATCAAATACAAACAAAACCAAAAACAAAACAAACGGAAATACAAAGAGACAACCGAAACGCGAAAAGAAAATGGTCATCCGGTGTGTGCATGTGTACGTGTTGTACCTTTTCGCTCCTGACAGTTCGCGACATTCGCATAGCCTTTCGTTCGCTTTCGCGTGTAATTTTGTGTTCGTTTGCCACTGTGCGCCGCCAACGTACGGCAAGGGTTGTGTACTTTCGGTGGGAAATAAAAGAGAGAAAAGCAAAAAGTCGGTCCGCTTGGTTGGGTGTATGGAGCATCGGAATCTGTGCAGGGTTGCTACATTTTGCCGGTACGGTGTGCAGTGTCTCCGGGCGCCCGTAAATTACAACCACAATGCATCTTTTGACAGCTGGCTAAAATAGTACCCACGTACACACACACACACATACACCAACACAGGTGGAAGCACGCGGAGGATCGCGCGTTGAGAAGCGCACGAACACAGGACCACTTTCGATACCGCTGGGCGCTCAATTGTCCCCCACTGACACCCTGCATTCCAACCGCCCTGCCGACCATTTAATTTAGATCCCCCTCCCTCCCCCCCGCTCCCCCCACCCCTTCTAACCACTCTGCCCCCTCTGGTTGGTGGCGGGCGCTGGTATTGGTTTCAATGTAAGTGCATTCGGTCAATCAATTGCGTGTTCCAGCCGGTGAAGCGGCCGCAGCAGCAGATCCAGGTGAGTGGTTAAATAAATCATGATTATCCTGTTTTGTGTGTGTGTGCGTGTGGTTTGCTTTCTTCGCTTTAGAGCAGATCAACGAAAACGATAAAAAAAAACACTCCGATACTTGTACTTTTGTACTCTTTCGTCACAATTTCGGTGTAGGGATGGGCAAAAAGGAAAACTGAAACAAAAAAAAAATAACAAGGAAGCAGAGAAAAGATTGAAAGAAGCGGGTAAAATGATGTTTTGTAGAAAAAAAAAAACATTATCCCCCACAAACCCATACCCCATGCAGCGCAGGTAAGAGTGGAAAAGTGTAACGAGAGCGAAAAAAAATTGAAGCAAATAAAGATAAAAAATGCCAACAAAAAAACCACACACACACACACTCACCCGGGAGCCAAAACACCCGAAAACAAAATCTGTAAATGGATTCACCTTCAAACAGCAAAGTTTATCCCTCACAGCGTTCCTTCCACGCAAAATGTGTGTACTTGGGCTCGTTTTTTTTTTACATCTTTCCGGGCTTGCTCCTCTTCTCCTTAGCAAAAAATGTACCTTTTTAAATGTATACAGTGTTTCATAATAAATAAAATTACTACGTGACACGTTTGCGGAACGAGCGCATGCCGGAATGCTGGCCCCATCCAGCGGGTGGTTCGTGTTTTGATCTTCGGATCGTTACCGGCAATGTAACTGAATGTTATTTTTATGTCCTCAGTTTTCTCTCTCTCTCTCTCTCTCTCTCTCTCTTTCTCTTTGGTGCTCGATGCACCATCGAGAGCCGCTTCATCCAGTGGTTCACTGGCATGATGGATGGAGAGAAGTCAGTAACTGCCCCGAGCAAGCGAAACAGAAAAAAAGAACCACGGGTCAGCAACCACTCTGAAACCCTTCCTCCTTCCCTTCCCCCCTCCCCCTTCTTTTTCCTTTTCCAAGAGGAGGACTCTTGGTATCAACATATCCAGTGTTAGATTTTTTACTACCGCAAAGCATCGATTGACAGGTGCGCATTAAAGGGTTGAGCGTTGTGCTGAGTCCAGGAAGGCATGTAGCTGCCGGTTACGAAACGTACTTGCCATCACTAGCAACCGGGACCAGCGTGGAGTGGACGCCGCAGCGTCGTCGGTGATGTGCCCGCTCACGGAGTCTGGTCACGCAAACGTGCCGCCCCGGCCGGCGCCGAAGCTAATCGGAGTTCGCAGCGCAAAAGTTTTCGGGTTAGTGTCAGCAAATCATCAAATCATAATTTAGCCAACGGCTACCGGTACCGTACGGCCATGAGCATCCATTTTCATTTCGGTGAGGAAGAAAAGCCGGACGGGAACTCCCATTCCTTTGCCGGAGCCGATTTTCTTCCAGCGCCGGAAACAAATCCCACACAACGGGGATGGGATAGGGCAACACTATAAAGGCAAGGCGGTAAATGCATCACCCCACTAGCGTGCGCTTGGAACAAAAAAAACAAAAAACAAACGCCCAAACAAACATTCATTCGAAGCGTCTGAAAGCTGTCACCTTAATTTAATTTATTGCCATTAAATGCTCAACCGGCGTAGCTTTCAGCTGCCATTTTCGCTCTGATCTGCACACGGTTCTCGGAACGTACGGCTAACACTGGACAGTGTGTATGTGTGTCGCCCATCCGGAGCGACGACAAACGGTGCTTCCATGCCGTGTTTTCTTTGCCTTTTCCTTACAGCTTCTTCCCGCTGATTTTCTTGCCCCATCCCCGGTTGCCACGCCGTGCACGGTTCCGGTTCCGGTTCTAGCTCACCACGGCTAGTGAACCGAACGCCCAGCAAGCGGAGGATTGGTTAGTTCTTTTGTTTTTTTTTTTTTACAAATTTATTTATTTATCACCACGCTCGAGCGTTGGCAAGCTGCTGAGACAAATGGAACAGGCAATGGCAAAGATCTGCCACCCGACCTGTACGCAACAGCCACTGCCGGGGAAGTAAACAACAAAGCACCCAACTGGCCAAGTTACACATCCGGCAGGAAAAACAAAAATCGCACAAAAACACACACACACACATAATAGCTTCCTATTTTCGGATGCGACCGTACATCGCGTACATTCATTTCAATCCGGCCCTGTGTTAAGAATTTGCAGTCCTTTTGCCCGGTTTGCGGTGACAGCTGGTTGTTTTGTTCTATCCTGGTACAGCCGCCACTACTTAACCGGCGTGCATTAATACACAATCAACCATGCACACATGCGCGTCCATATCGTACCCGTACGCAGTGTAATCCACACGAGATTTGCTGTTAATTGACATTTACGAACGTAAAGCTGGCGAAGCCGCGCGACTGTGTTGACTGTTTCCTACACCATCGCTCGCATCGCTTCGCGGCAGGATGACAGGTGTTAAGCGTACGTAAATAGATAAGCACCTACGCACACTAGCGCGCGCTCAGTTCGCTTCATTAGCCGAGCGGACATTTTGGATGGTGTTTTATTGTTTGTTTGTTTGTTTTTTTTTTTGTTCGCATGTATGTGCAAAACATTAGCTACGGACGCAGACGTTTCAGATGTGTCCTGCTGTCGAAATGCTAACGTTTGCGGTTAATTAGACGGCTAAAGGTAAATAAGGATAAAGGTGTGATATTTCGTACTCGGTCCAAAAATAGCCAACCTAACCTGCAAAAGCGGTAATAGTAGTAAGTTTGTCGTGCGGATTGCATAGCTCTACAGTGTCTTTTACCGCACAGTGGTTGATTTAAGCTGATTTCTTAAATTTACTACACGAGCCGTTTGACCATTCCTCAAGCACTGGTTCATTCCTTTGCTCAACTCAACTGTGGTGTGCGTTCCTGTTCACCAGTGCGATATGCTGCCCGATGCTGCTTCCAACGCCGATAAAGCATCGTAATAACATTTTGATTTATGATACGCAGCTGCTCAAAATCAAACATCGGTATGTGCGCGTAGATAGCAGTGTGCGGCAGCATAGTTTCGGACAACATTTCGAAACCGCTCGGTGCTGTCGGTGTGCGGCACTGTGCTTACTGTGCTGGCCCTCTTTATCAGGTGCATGGGCTGGAATTGTAATGAAATGGTTATAATTTATCTTGCGCATAAGGGGCTCGGTCCAGCCAAGGGCTGGAACATTCGAGCGCTGGTTCGAAATTTTAGCAGTTGCGGCATTCCATGGTAGATATGGCGTGGGCCAGCTTAACACCGGCATAAGAAACCCGTACCCGATGTCAATAAAGAATGATAAGTGGTCCGGCCGATGGATCGGTGCGGAAAGAACCTTTATCAGTGGCCAGGTTGGCCGGCACCAAGGTGAATTGATAGTGCAAAACAGACACGTGTGATGAAGTAGAAAGGTTTGTTGAAGCTTTTATTCAGATTAACAGTACGGTTTGCTTAATAAGTTTGTAGAATAGACATTACGCTTACACAAGGTACATGAGGATTGCATAAGTAGTGGTTCCACTGCACTAAGGATGTTCTGCCTGGTAGCAACGTGGAGCTATGCCCGTTCCATCTTCGTTTCGTGTACTGTCGGTATTCGTGGATGAGCTTTGTGCCACAGCTTTGGAGACCTTGCCAGCTGCAAAGAGATCAATCGCAATTGCACACCATTAAACGTCTACTTTCATTCGGGCTGTATGCAATATACAGGCAACCCCTTCTGTAGCGAGCTTCCATTCCATTCTAGTACCTCACTCGTTATGCGGGAAGAGCTTTGCCAGTCCAATTATATG
>STHB01007293.1:0-15178 GCA_018908115.1 Anopheles rivulorum | reverse complement strand
ATGCCATTCACCTCAAACTTGGTATCAGTATTTTATTGCTGGAACTCACAGGGAAAACACCTTCGAAAGCTTTCTAACCTTTTTCGCTATTTTTTTCGCCGGGAAGGAAAACACAATCTAAACGAGGAAGTGATCATCTTTTAGACTCCAAATATTTGCGTAAATTTAAAATGCCCTATAACAACATCTTGGAGTACATATGCACGAAAGTTGCTGCTAAGTCTCTGTCCAGCGTTTTTTTTTACATGACACACACACAAACACATACACATCAGCACACCTTCAGCACACGCACACACGAACGGCGGAAACGGGAATAAATAACTGACCAGGCACGGCATGGAACGAAGGCATGGAATGGCGCATTAGTATGCGCCGGGTTCCCGGCGCAAGGTCCCCGTGCAAGCGCTTGCCAAAGAGCGCTTGGCGAAGAGAAATGAGCTCCGGTCATCCATTTCGATTATAATTATGATCGTTATTAGTCATCCTTGCCTTGGCTGTACGGTCGCATCAGCAGCAGCAACAGCAACAGCGAAACACACAAAGCGGTTTCGTTCGGCTTCAAGCGAGTCCGGCTGCGTCCGAAGCTCGAGGCCTGCCTCCGTTTGTACCGCCACGCAAACCTCCTCCCCCTTCTTCCTCCCTCCCTCCCTCCCTCCCTCTCTCCTTTCCACTTGCTTTAAAGGCGGGGCCCAAATCGGGAGCCAGCAGCCGACGGCAACCTTTTCCATCGCTGCTCGGGGGCAGCCATTTTTAGCCGCCATCGCCCCATTGTCGGTTTGGGGCCGGAGGTTTTTGTGTCGCGCTGTCGCCTGTCCGGCACGGTCCCAGGGCACACACAGATAAGACGAAAATACGGCCCAAGTTGAAAAATGCTTTCCTCGCACCCTATACACACACACACACAGACACACACAGACATACACGCAGCTTCTGATGCCGGTGCGTCTTTACGGTCGCGCGAATCATCCGGTTGCCGATGCGAAACCCCGGCGCAAAAATAAAAAAAAAATGGATAAAGTCACACAAGGAAGGAGCACCGAAGCGCGTGATCGGCCGGTCGGTCGTGTTCGATACCGTTCGACCAAAATGAAAAGAAAAGAAGAAGAAGAAGAAGAAAACAACAACCAACCCACCACCAACACCACCACCCGCTAAGCCCGCTAAGCCCGGTCGCGAGATCTCGAACAAACAGAAACCATAAACACCCCTTAAAATATGAATAAATTTAAATTATACTCCTGCTTAGCATTCCATTCCGCCCAGCAGACGAGGCGACGCACTCGCCAGCGGTCTTCACTCCCGGTGGGGTGGGTTTTCTAACCCATTCGCTCGTTTTTTGTTGTTGTTGTTGTTGTTGTTGTTGTTGTTGTGGGGAATTTCTTCTACTTCTTCTTCTTCTTCTTTATTCTACCACGGCTGTCAAACGATCGTTCTTCCACGCCATCCATCGGTAGCATTTATGGCAGTAGACGCAGGCTGCAAGCCGCGTTCTGCACACAAGAAGATGCTGAAGTGTGCTTCCAACCATCGACACATTCTGGGTTTGGACCAGAGCTGGAAAATCGGATACGAATAGAGAGGGATAGAGAGAGAAAGAGAGAGAGAAAAAGAAAGAGTAGAAAGAAAGCAACACTCCCACCAACGAACGGGAGATCACTTGAGCGTAGCAGCGACGGTGGCTAATGTGTGCTAATATTGAGAATAGGTAAGAGGATAGACGATCGTTACGATGATGATGATGATGATGATGATGCTCATAAGAATTGTCTCGAATGACAATGTCGAAGGCAGAAGATACGGTGGCTGTCTCCGTAGCGTCTTGTTTCTGCACGTTGAACGCACACACAACACACCTTGGAGGCCGTTGTTAGCGTGCGGAAACATGCAGAATATAGAGTTACACATGCCTAAAACACATGTGCGCTAGGGAAGTCGTTTGACCGAGCATGCGCCTCGAACAAAGAACGGACGGACTTTGTCCATCTTCTGCATGCGGCACCACAGTAAAGCGAAGTTCGTGCGGCGTATGTAAATGTTATAGCTACACAGAGTTGTGGCATACTAAGTACGATAGCGATATCGGGGTACGTTACTCAATTATTCTGCCGGCAACAATCAAACGGAATCGGGAACGGCAAACAGGGCTCGGTCATCCGCCTGTTCTGATGCATGTAGAACATTATTCTAAGACATCCTCGCCTCGCTGGTAATGTTGTTCGGTTGTGAAGCATTTAGACGAGCGTGACTTCCTTTACGACTAGAACTCATGTTTTGACGCTTCCTGTACATTTTCCAAGCATTTACAAAGATTCATTTCTATTGGAGATCCAATCCAAAAATGATTATTCCGTGTGCAACTCCATAAGGATCACAATTCTGGATTCTGGATCTTGGATCACAAGGACACAACCCAGGTCGCAACTATTGTCTATAACCCTTTTCGAACCCACCAGTCCCAGACCGCCAGATGCCGGAGCGCTAATTGTACCCCCCGGAGTAGCGCATTCAAGTTCGACCACGGCCGCATCATTCGCCCAAATGATGCAAATGAAGCGAAAGTCATCTCACGACCCCCGGTACGCTTCAGCCACGGAACGGAACACCTAAAAAACAAAAAAAAAAAAAACCAAAAACAAACTCCGCTTGGTGCTCGGGGCACATCGGACCAGAGCCATCCGTTTGGGTTTGGTTTCCGTAGCCGTGTGGCGAACGATCTCACGATTAGCGGCCCCCGCAGGGTGGAATAGAGTTAGTAAATGTGGTGCAAAATGATTTCGAATCGCTTTGCCCATCCATATCTTGCGGTCCGGGATGGCACGAGAAACGGACCAGAACTATCGTTTCGCATTTGGCATTTCGCGGGAAGACCCAATGTGAAAGATGGAACCGATGCTTCTTCGCGTTCTGCATCCCATCCGGAGGCATTCCCTATTGCTTTCCCATTTTTTTGTTTTGTTTGTATCTTTCGCTGCTTCGTATATTCTTTCCTCTATTAAGCTATATCACGATCATCGGGCGAAACATTTGCCAGGGTGTTCGTTTTTTTTTTTGCTTTCTTTTCCCTTGTTCACGATACTGCCCGTGAACTGCTTCTCCGCATTTGTTTAGCTGTCCGTTTTTGACCCCGTTTTTTTTTTTCTGGTTCTCTGGTCGATCTGAGGTTGAGCTTGTGAAGCGATCGTGATTAGAGCAGAGCGCAAACGCGCAGCATTTCGATGTTCGCCCATTTCACCATAATGAGACGAAATTTATTCAACCCAGCAGTGGCCACAGATTGCAACACCGCTGAGAACCAAAATCTGTCCCTGGGAGTGCTGGGCTGGGCTGCTTGGGCGAGAATGACTTATTGCTGGGCACACGCACACTCATAACTCGTGGCGAATGCGTGTGATGTTCCTTTTTTTCAAGGTTTGGTGCTAATCTTCAACTAGCAATGTGTCGTTGGTTTGCTTTCAGCGTTTGTCCTTTTGCCGAACAATTCGATCGCCGTACATCATACTTAAAGCATTAAACAATTCCAATAAATCACAGCAAATTTAACGCTTTCTTCTTTCTTTTCGTTTTCACCGGATAGGTGCAGCATAGGCAGTCCCTCGCGAACAATGTACCAGCGGAGTGAGCACAGCATAGTGTACGGTAGTGTATCTTGCCCGCCACAGGAGCTGCGGTGATGATTTTCTTCGTGCAAGCTCACACCGCCCAAGACTACCGACAGGTGACAGGTGCAGGAGCGGCACCTGCAGCAGGACTCCGCAGGGCCAGCAGAGCTGCGGAGGTGCGGTAACACACCGCTTCTTGCTGAAGACAAGTGAAGCCAAAACGCGCTTCACCCCCAATTACAGTGCAGTGTACTCCAAAAATATTCCCCACACCACCCACCCCACCCCACCAACACACTGACACACCCCAAAACAACACGCACGCACACACACACACATCCATTCGGCCATCGGCATGGCAGAATGTAACAGTAGGCACGGTTACAGTAGCTGCAGCAATCGACACAGAAAGATGTCCCTGCTCTGGCTATTACTGATGCTATGTGCCTTCAGCGGGGACAGCGGCGGAGGAGGCGGCCCGGGCTGCTTTCTCGGGATGGTGGCGGGCGAACATGTGCGGGAGCTGGAGGTGTCCGAGGGTGTGCCGATAGGGCATCAGATCGGTTTTATCGGCGAGTTTGTGCACGACGACGACAGTGGGGACAGTGGGCCACCGTACCTGATCGTGCCGGTGCCGGGCAGTGCGGTCGATACGGATCTCGCCATCGACCATACGACGGGCGAAATACGCACCAAGGTGGCGCTGGATCGGGAAAACCGGTCATCCTACTCGCTCGTCGCGATACCGCTCAGCGGCGAGAATGTGCGCGTGGTGGTCCGTGTGCTGGACGAGAACGATAATGCGCCCACCTTTCCGACGCCGATCATGAGCATCGAGTTCCCGGAGAACACGCCCCGGGATGTGAAGCGCACGCTCAATCCGGCCCGGGACGCGGATCTCGGGCGGTACAATACGCAACGCTACAGCATCGTGTCCGGCAACGTGAACAACGCGTTCCGGTTGTCCTCGCACCGGGAACGGGACGGTGTGCTCTATCTCGATCTGCAGATCAACGGCTTCCTGGACCGGGAAACGACACCGGCGTACAGCTTGGTGGTGGAAGCGCTCGACGGTGGCAGTCCGCCGCTGCGCGGCCAGATGACGGTCAACATCACCATCCAGGACGTGAACGACAATCAGCCAATATTTAACCAGAGCCGGTACTTTGCGACCGTGCCGGAAAACGCAACGCTCGGCACGACCGTGCTGCAGGTGTACGCGACCGATCAGGACGCGGGCGAGAACGGGCAGGTCGAGTACGCGATCAACCGGCGGCAGAGCGACAAGGAGCAGATGTTTCGCATCGATCCCGGCACCGGCCTGATCTCCGTCAACAAGCCGCTCGACTTCGAGACGCGCGAGCTGCACGAGCTGGTCGTGGTGGCGAAGGATCGCGGCATGCAGCCGCTCGAAACGACCGCCTTCGTATCGATACGCGTGACGGACGTGAACGACAACCAGCCGATCATCAACGTGATCTTTCTGAGCGATGACGCGACGCCGAAGATATCGGAGTCGGCGCAGCCGGGCGAGTTCGTCGCACGCATCTCGGTGAACGATCCGGACTCGCGCACCGAGTACGCGAACGTGAACGTGACGCTGTCCGGTGGCGAGGGCCACTTTGGGCTGACCACGCGCGACAACATCATCTATCTGGTGATCGTGTCGCTGCCGCTCGATCGCGAAATCAAGCCCAACTACACGCTCAGCGTGATCGCGACGGACACGGGCAATCCGCCGCTGCACGCGGCCAAGGACATCTTCCTAACCGTCACGGACATTAACGACAATGCGCCCGAGTTCGAGAAGGACGTGTACCACGCGAACGTGATGGAGGTGGCCGATCCGGGCACGTCCGTCATACAGGTGACGGCCGTCGATAGGGACGAGGGCAACAATTCGGCCATCGTGTACTCGCTGCTCGATACGCCCGACACGCACTCGCACTGGTTCCAGATCGATAGCCACTCCGGGCTGATCACGACGCGGGCCCACATCGACTGTGAAACCGATCCGGTGCCGCAGCTGATCGTGATGGCACAGGACAATGGTCGGCCGCCCCTTTCCTCCACCGGTACCGTGCTCGTCACCATACACGACGTCAACGATAACGAGCCCATCTTCGACCAGAGCTTCTACAACGTGTCCGTTGCGGAGAACGAATCCAAAGGGCGCTGCATTCTGAAGGTGGGTGTGTTGAATACTCTTGACATGTTGTTTCATTTGGTTGCTAAAATATTGTTGGGGTTCCAAAATTCCTCCCCAAAAAGGTCGTCCAATATCCGTATCACTACTGCCAATCGCACACGTGCTCTCACTCCACCAGAAGTGAAGATCTCGGGGGGGGATACATTACGACCACTCTATGGTACGACGCTCTGTTTCGGTGCTGCAATTGCCACACCTCTCTCACACATGCGTACGGCAACCGCATCGGCAAACACGACGATAATGACGGGGCCGGTCGGGACGGCCTGATGGTGCCCGACAGGCACAACCGGAGCTACCGGTTGTTGCTGTGGCGAGCGTGCACCGTTTACTACTCGCTCGCCACCCCGAAGGCTGTGGGTTTCTGCCGATTGTTTACCGTCGCTCGGTCGCCGTCCCGTCCCGGCGTGTCCTGCGTGTACGGTGCGGCGGTGGCTTCGGGGCAACATTTAGCTCCCATCCTCTTCGCTCGACCGATGTTTACGTCAATCTTGCTTATTGGTTACTTACGGCGAAGTGGATGGTTGCTTGATGAATTGGTTCTTATCGTGCAAATTTGATGGGCCGTTGCGCACTATCGTTTGATGATAAAATTAACATGATCAGCTTAATCTCACTCGCCGGTTGGTTGGTTTTGCAAACGCGCACATGAAAGCGGGAACCGCTTTGGCGGTGTACAGCTGGATTAGCGATATAGTAAAGTTTCTTCTTTACTTTTTTTTAAATAGCTGTTCGTACACTGCCGGGACGATTGGCTATTAATTGATTGATCCAGGCAGCGCTGCGCCCCGGGTTGGTGCCGAATGTTTGCGCGCGTGAGCGAGCCTGACCAGCCCACTGAACTTTGAAATTCCGATCTACTAGCACCGCTAGATCGGGCAGATTTTTTTTCTTTCTTGCCTTACACAACGATCGTCGAACAACACCACCATCACTGTAGAATGAAGAAGAAGAAGAAGAAGAAGCAGAAGAAAAAGAAGCAGAAGAAGAAGCCAAAATAAAGACCTTAGAAGATTGTTTTACTCACGATCGTACGGTCTCTACGGCACAGCGCTTTTCTCTTGTTCTCTTCCGTCTAACGTCAATCGGATGCGCTGTAGACAGTGTGATTGAGCTAGATGAGGGATAGCAGCAGCAGACATAATGTAAATGTGTTAATGCTTGCGAGCGAAGAGAGAAAGCGATACCACACAACCGTGCGCAAATGTGTTGGTGAAGGATGTACAACGGGTTTTTTTTATTATTTTGTTTCGTAGTATGCATTTACGCAAACCCAAACATCATTCCCCAGGCTTGCGGGATACGCACACAAACGCAAAGCGATCGATCGTGCTGCTCGGATCGGTGCGCACCAACACAACGCGCACGTTCCACGTTCCGTTTGGTGTTTTTTTTGGTGAGAATGGTAAAAGAAAGGGTTTCTAGCCCGTGCTGTCGGGCCTAAAGATCGAGCTGAGAAGAGAGAGAGAGGGACAGAGAGAGAGAGATACTTATTCTTTTTATTCCTTCTTTTCTGCTACTTTTCGTATCATCCCTCTCTCGCTCTCTCTCTCTCTCTCTCGCTCACTCTCTGCAATCTCCAAAAAGCGCAGTTATGTTCGTTGCGGGCTCCGTTTTGCTCTCGGAACATTCCCTTCACACTTGGTTTGCACGGTTCGGCACCAGGAAAAATTCTACTCTCGTGGCCACCGGCGAGATTGGTATCGTTCCCCTTCACCTCCTACCCCAGTTCCATTCCATTCCTATTACTGTGGCCTGCACCCCACACAATCTTCCCGCAATTTGCCCCCCTTTTGCTGGATACAAACACCAGCAAAACCGTGGAAAGGATTGACCTCAGCCACCGTCCACCACCAACTCTAGCCAAACCCCCCACCTCCTATCCCCTCCCTCCCCCCCATGTATTGTGGTGCTGTGGTGGAACCTTTTTTAATGGTACGTCCACCCGGGTACGTTGGACGCGATGTTCGCTCTGTCTCTCGCGTTCGTGCGCTCGCGCTGATGGCATCAGATGGCATGACCGATGGGGTTGGTAAGAGGGAACGGGTTGAACATGGGAGAGAGAGAAAGAGAGAGAGAGAGACAGAAGGGATGGAAAACGGGAGAGTAAGAATGGGAAGTGGAACGTAGCGGCCATCTATCCCGCGATGTGCTGCGATGTGCCACCTCACATACCGGAGGATTCCGGAACCCCATCACCCGTCTCCCTCTCTTCTTCCTCCCCTCCCTCTCCCCCCCACACTCACCTTCTTTACCCGATACAGGAAAAATTACCTTTTATAACAAAACCCCAAGCAAACGTGTAGCACGTTATTTCGTTCAGCTCTTTTACGCTCTCCGCCTCCCTACCTGTCTGCCTCCCTACCTGCCTGCCTGCCTGCCTACGATCCATCCCGGCGATCATTCTCTTTTTTTTTCGCTCTGTTCGTGTTCGTTTTCTCCCGCAAACAAACCTCGTGCACTGGGCCTTTTTCTCCCTCTTCTTTCGTCCATTCGTTTTCTTGCTCCTTTTTTTTCGTCTCTCTCTCTCTCTCTCTCTCACTCTCTTTCTTACACACACGTGCTTCGTTCGCCCTGGGACGCCCTTCACTCTTTCATTCTTCGGGGCGCTTGCCCGTCCACGCCACGCCACGGCGAATCCATCGTACAGCAAAAAAGCGAACCGTCCTGGCGAGCACCTTGCCCGCCTTCAACGAGATGCGTGCTTTTTTGTTGTTGTTGTTGTTGTGTGCCTTCATTCTTCTGTGGGCTTTTGAATTGTTGTTCACATTTTTTCGTTTTGTTTCCTTCGCGCACCCGCACCGCACGGCCCGGGCCACCGTGCTGACTACAGTGCGCCCCGGAACCGCCGGGGCAGACACTGGGTTTTGAACCGAGCAATCCTGAAGGGCGGTGGGGGGGAGGGGGGTGAGGGTGGAGGACCGAGTGGTGGTGTTTACATGAGGACGAAACTTGCTTTGCTTTGCCGGTCCGGGGGGTGCGCTGGGCACACTGTACGGTGCGCTGAAGGCTACCGATCGCCCGGGACAGTTCATCTCTTCATTGCTGCTGCTGGTGCTGCTGCGGACGAGGTGTGACAATGCATTCGGCACGCAAATTGGTTTTGCGATAGAAAATGGACAGTTATGTTTTATGCTGGAAGTAGAGCTTTGGCATAATTTTATAGTAGAGTTTTATTAAGTTTCTCTAAACTTATAACATCCAGCTTGAAGTGAATCGACACTATTGTGCACTATTGTGCACTATTGTTCTCTTTTCGCAATTAACAAATCAAAAGAGAAAATAGACAACAGAATATTAAGATCAAACGACAATTTTTTTGTTTTGGAAGAGAAAACACCACAGCCACGGGTTAATCTGCTTCGCTGCACAAAACGGACCAAACCGTTTGGTTGGGGAAGCAAATCTAGGAAGCAAAAACGATGGCTGCTGGAACCGAGAAGGATGTGAAATGTTTCTGCCTCTGGCCACATACCATCACGCTGGTCGCGCATACGTTCGCTACTTCAGTCACACCTTGCGAACACCGCGACCAGCCAAGCGACCCGGGACCAGCACGCTCACGAATCTTCCCTCAATTCTTCTCCACTCTGTTTGAGAACGCAACCAAATGTCACCAAAAAATGCCCTCTGTCTTCGGGGAAGGGAACTGATCAGAAGGACAGAAGAAGCAACAGCAGCAGCAGCAGCAGCAAGGAAGCGAAATTGAAGAGTTCGTACCAGGCACAAAAGGATGGACAGTGCACGGGCACGGTTGGAGCCGGAGATCCGAGTCCGAGTCCGTTTTCCAAGATTGGTCGAGTCCGATTTATTTAGTCCTGTGCGTGTGTGTGTCTGTTCTCATTCTGTGGCCGGGCGTTTGTGCCCGTTCGGTTTTGTTCTTACTCGCGTTTGCTCTTCGCGTGGCTGCTGTTGCTGTTGATTCTGATTTCTCGTTTATTTCGTCGTCGCTTTTTCACGAGACGACGAGCTTTCGTCTCGTCGTCTTGCGATTGATGCCACCTTCATCCTGTCCTTTAGCTGCCGCCGCACGGTGTGTGAACGGGGGCGCTTCCCGGGTTTGCACAATATTTCGTTTGTGTTCGGCCCAAAAACCCTTGGAAATGGTTTTGTCCCATAGGATTCGAATGCTTGCGGGCAGACAAAAAAGGGGAGAGGAGGGGGTGGTGGTTTTGCGCGGTAGCCGCACAAAAAAAGATACGGCGAAAAGCAGCAAGAACACATGGAACTCACTGGTGGACCAGCGACGACGACGACGATGACAACAAAAAAAATATAT
The DNA here is from genome assembly GCA_018908115.1 of Anopheles rivulorum. Lineage (NCBI taxonomy): Eukaryota > Metazoa > Arthropoda > Insecta > Diptera > Culicidae > Anopheles > Anopheles rivulorum. The sequence goes on along the minus strand of STHB01007293.1, from coordinate 5,088 downwards.
ATATATGGAAAATACATACACTTCAGAGGCCCCACCATTCCCCTCCCCTCCCCCTCGATGATTGGCAGTAAAACTGTTCGGGCTAATGATGCTTGACTTTTCCTTTTCGTCAACCCGGCGATGCTGCTGTTGTATGTTGGCGGCAAGCGAACGATTTCCTCCAGCAGATGCAGAAGCAGGAACGGTGGCCGTAACGTGCAGGACACACATAAATATAGGCATGTATGTGTGTGTGTGTGGTTGTGTATATTTCCGGGAGATTTCAGGCATCCGGGGATATGGGTGACACGGAAGGCCCTCCTTCCTTCCCGCACCATCATCCCATGGTATGGCAGCAATTGCAGTATTTTTCGCTTTTGTTTGTGGCCACATTCAGTTCCCTGTGGCCGGGTTGCGATTATCATACCTTATTCGTTGCCACGATTTGAAAGGTGAAAATTGGCCACCAATCACCAAGCCAAAATGCTCGCACACACACACACACACACACCGTTCGAGCACGTTCGAGAGTGCAGGCGTGAAAATGGAACGCAGCACGGGAGGACCTCACAGCAATTCGATCCCTTTTAATGTACGTATGAGCGAACGGCGCGAATGAGCATTTCGGTGCATCAGGATGTGACAAATGAAACGAGTGAGTGAGTGAGAACGGCCAAAAACGAAACACAAGTGAGTGGTGCCGTTTCGTTTCTAATGCCCATCGCTAAGCAGTGGGGATGTAATGGGACGAAGCACACCACAACAACAACAAAGAGAAGAGAAAAAAAAAGGCACAACAACCGTGTGACACCTACGCAAGCGCACAATTCTATTTGTTGGCCTTGTTAACGAGGAAAATTCTTCCATCTCGGCACTTCTACTTTGTAGCCCACGTGGTAGCGCACCGGCAGTAGAAGGCGGTTCGTCGCTTGGCCGTACGAAAGACTTCAACGCGTACAACGGCGAATGTGTAGACGCCCCCGGTTCAACCGATTCAGGCCATCGATCACCATCGTCCGTTTTCGTGTCGTGTTTGTGGATGTTCGTGTTCCGTACCCCCCCTCCCCGGATGCCACCCCCTCCCTCCCCTTCCCCCCTCCCGGTATGCCCAGTGTGCCAGCAAAACGGCCGGCTAAACTGTACCTTGTTGCGTTTGCGCTGCGTTCTGCGGTCGCGATCGTGGCACGTTGCGCGATGTACTACCATCTTGCCCTGACTCTTGGCCTGGGCTAGGGGGGGGGGCCCTTTCAGCCCATACGATGCATCCTTGTAGTGCGGCGCTGTACACCCATATTGAATGTTTTTTTTCCGTACAAACCCCCGGCCAACAACTCCAGCCTCGGTCCAACGGCAGAGGGTGAAATGTACCTGATGATTTGCTCACCGTTTGTAGAATATTTCTAACATCGAACAGCACCATCTCGGTGCAGACCGAATCCCACTGTTAAGTCGTTGAAATTGATCGCCACACTACACAGCTCAACGCATTCGGTACCATGCGAAGGCACATCCAGTTGGCACGGCTTCACGGGATTTGTTTTAAAACGCCTATTTAACCTTGCGTCTGGGTGCCAGAAAAAAAATGTGCCAGATTATGATTCAATCATAACCTGCACTTATTTGCAGCGCAGCGTTCGTATCGTTGATCGTGTACGCGCACGGCAAAGCCGAAACAAGTTCACCAGTGAAGCGGGCTGCCCATTGCCGCACATATTGCCAATCCCAATATGGCAAGCACGGTCGATGATCGTAGCGCTGGGCAGAATTATGAAGTGATCTGCAATACTTCGTAGCGATAGCGGAGCGATAGCGTATACGTTTATTATTCCAGCGATCGCAACGCAACGGTCCGCCGTTGGCCGTTTGCCCGATTTGCGTCTGAATGACAGCGCTCGATGACATATTTTGGTATCGGTACATTTCAACGACATTGTTGTCGTTTCCCATGGGTTCCATCGGAGCATCGGTCCGTTCTTAAGGCCGATCCGATTTTGATCTTCGCTCTCTCATCCACCCTCCGATGCGCTCGGGCATCACAACCCTCCCCCCCCATTCCCGCTGCTCGGCAGGGGGCCTTCGAGCAAAAAAAGGGGGCGGGGGGGCGGAGTAAGGTGAGGAGTAAAAGGAAACAGGCTTGCACACATACACCGGTTACGGGTGACGGATGTACGAGGTGCGTGTGGTACGAAGCAGAAGAAAGGGTCGCGATACTGACGACAACCTAAGATGATGACAACGACGACGACGACAACAGTGGTGACTGGGTTGGGTGGGATTTTAATTGAGCGTAACCCCTCTCCCCTCCCTCTACTCCCACTCTCGCCCCCGCTGAACCACAAAGCGTTGGGTTGCATGTACAACTTTGGCCAGTTTGCGGTGCCGAGTCGCTGTTCGCCCAGTTTGCTCCAGCAACGCGATTCAAGCGCGGACCTGATTACAATCGAGCGATCAGGCGCTCGATCCATGCACGGCACACAACTATCGGCTGGTGGAACGGCAAATGGCAACTACCTTCTCAGACCTTCGGTGATAGCAAAGTACAAAAAAAAGCGAAGATATAGATTCTGTGCCTGTTCTGAAAATAGCACCGCTAAATCCGACCAAAAGAAACACCTCCTTGAATGACTCAGAGACGAACACTCATGGCTTTACAAGGAAGTATGCAGCTCCGGGGTGGGGGGGGGGGGGGGTGTATGGGCGGTAGTGCATCGACGTCGTATCAAAAAGCTACAAATGTGGCCTTTTAAATGACACAACAACCTCCAGCTCGCAGCTCGAGCGAGTGGTCGAATGACCGCGCGTATCCGACCGACCACGATCCACGCTCGCCGGTGTGATCGATGAAGGCGACAACGATGTCAATCTGTTGTGCAGGGCGCTGTTGATAAAATAGTTGACATGCCGACGAAACGGGCGATCGACACACGAAACGAAACACCCAACGCAGGGCATGAGCAGTGTGTGCTCTCCGGCGCTGGTGAGCTCCCAGTCCGGTTCTGGTTCTCGATGGCATTGAAATTGTCAGCGGGATGCGCCGCAAAGACCCGCATCGCACACGCCACATCCTAGAACGGATCGTTCGATCGACGGTGCATCGAACGAAGCGTGTGAAGCGACGTGCGGACCACTAGAGCCATCGTGCCCTGGGCGCGGTGGATATAAGCTCTGATATATCCGAGCGATAAATTTATAATCATTTATCCATCATCTGCGGGATTTGATGCCTGTTGACGGGGTCGATCGATCGATCGATCGTTCGTGCTCGGGGCCAACAGTTTTGTGGTTGCACCCAACACGAAACCATTGCACTGGTTCGACGCACAAAGGGGTAGAACCGTCGGCAGACGTGCGCCTTTTGCTGCTGTTAATCACTCACAAACCGACCTCCACCGATAGACGATTTCAATGCAGTGCAGCCGGTGGTCAAACAAGGAAATTGATACGTTGGGCTGTGGTGCAATCGGCGAGCGGTGTGCTGGTCGACAGCGATTGCGATTGAATTGCATTGATCACCGGGACCGATTGGGGGGTATCTATTGATATTGAGCGTGAGTGTGAATTATTTTACCCAACTTTGTGAAGCTGCAGAACAACATTTAGTAACTTTACCTTACGGATCGTCGTTATAAAAAAAATCACACACACGGAAACGGGGACACATTGTTAGCAGCGACCAACCGTGCGGGTTCGTCGCTTCCGCAGCATTTGCGTCTCTTGAGTGACTTTGACATGCAAAGAAGGGCAGCAAAACGATACCGACAGGCGGCATTGAATGGCAACGCAAGACCGACCGGCCGTTGTCTTGTTCATTATCGTATTTTTACCATCACCATTTAACCGGAAAGTTTGCAATTTCCCAGGGAAAATTTGCCTTCACCAAAGAAACAGCAACAAAAAAAACCCCCGAAATAAGAAGCAAAAAAAAATAAAATAAAAAGACAAACCAACCATTTTGTTGGGGGAAAAAAAAGGCCCATCGTTAGGCCTGTGATCGAGTTTCCAGGAAGCGCAAGGGGATTGCACCGGCAAAAGGGCCGGTTTGGTGGCGCGGTACGTGCCATCGTCCGTGAGTCCCAAGCAGTCCAATTAAACGTAAATTGCAATTCGAAAATGAATTCACGAAACTGCACGCGCGCACACGACGGCCGTACCGACGAAACCGAAACCTGCAGAAAGAATGGGATTTGTCGGGATGGGCACAAAAGAAACGGCCACCGAATCCTTTTTCTTTTCTCGCTTTTTTTTTTTTAGTTTTGTTTGTTTGCTGTTTGTTGCTTCAATTCCACCATTTTTCGGCCGCCACGGAGCAGTGAGATTAGACGTGGTAGATAATGGGCCCTCTCTCCCTCGAGTGAGAGAGAGAGAGGGGGGAGGGCCCTGGGGGCGGGGGTTTTGCGCTGGGCAAACCGATCAAATCACACGCTCGTCAAGCTGGCGGACAATGCAAACCCTGGCGCAAAACGCTTACGGGGCGGTACGGATGCAAGAACTCCATTCAAAACGATCCAGCGCATTCGTTTCCGCCCAACCCGTTCACTCCATTCCACCACCCATCCCTTCTTGTACCCTCCTTAGGTTATCGTGTATAGTTTTCGACCCACGAAAAAAAAGGACCTTCGAAGGGCATTGATGGGCAAAGCATGACGACGGAGTGGAGCAAACCTTCAAGCAAACCCGGTGCGCACCGGACCGCACCACGGTGACGGTGACGATAATTTATTTACTTTTTGGCAGCGAAACCTATCACGAGCAGGGCAAAATTTGAATACATCCATGGGAAGATCGTGTGATCGTGGGGTCCAAGTGGTTTTCGCCATCCATCCCAGGCTGGCTGCAGGCTGTAACAGTTGTCCTTCGCATCGGCGAATATTTCGGTGCCTGTCAACATGAAATCGAACCGCGAGTAGAATCGAGAGCAAGCATGTGTGCCGAGGTTTGTGTGTGTGTGTGTTTTTTTTTTTGTCTGCCGAAATTGATTGGTGTTTTAGCCGGTGTGCAAGAGGAATCCAGAGACGAACCCGCTTCCATTGCTTCCCGTGCGTTGCCCGTCAATTGACAAACAATCGAAATGATTTGACTTGCCAACGGTGGCGACCGGGAAGGATTCTA
>STHB01007286.1:0-15180 GCA_018908115.1 Anopheles rivulorum | reverse complement strand
AGCCCGTCCATCCGAAACCGGAGACCACTTCTGAGCATCATATCGGATCATATTCTTCTCGTACGGCAAACGAACTCTTACGGTACGGGCAAAAAACCGAAAATAATGAGATGACTATGCTGGGTAAAAGCAAAAACCCGAGTGAGAATGCACTCGCTCACCATACTGCCGTACTGTTGCTGTTGCTGCTGTGTGAATTGCTGTACATGACGTTTCGGATTATAGAGATAAGAGAATGCGAAATCGTTCTCGTAGTAGTTTGTGCCTGTGGAACGGTGTGGTGCGTGTGAGTGTATGTGTGTGCGCGTTTAATTTGCAGTTTGATATAAATGAACTTACTACGGTGCCTTGTGTACGTACGTACGTACGTACGTAACCGTTTTGGGATGCAAGAGGGATGCCAGCACGAAGAATGCGCGCTACTATTAAGACCGTTTTGTAAGCAACAGTTGCTTGTGTGTTGCTTGGGTGAACGGCAAAGTTACAGCACGGTTTGGTTGTTAGCAAACAAGTAAAGAAATGTAAAGGAAACTATCCATTTTTTTTGTTGTGAAACAAACTAGTTTGAAAAAGATTATCTTTAAACTCGATTTGCTTAAGCATCTGTAATGAGTGGCAGATTGCATACATTTAGGCTCATGCTGCTATTTTCGCTGAACAACTTATACGTATGGGAGAATGACGTTATATGAATGGGATTTATTTTTAATCGATAAAATTCATACCTTAATTTAGTATCAAAACTTCATACTTCAATCTTTAACTATAACTATACTTCAACTATTCAACTATACGTTAATCTACTACGACACATATGTTATATATGTAAAAAATAATCCAGCTTATGTAAGGTTGAAGTTTTGGCTTTAGGAGATTTAGAGGAATTTTTTTCGGATTTGCATCATCCCTGCGCGATGGCAGCTTTCGTTGTGTGGTTATGTTTTCTGGTACGATACTTTCCATAACACTCAACACAAAACAACTTTGCCCAAGAAAGAATAAATCCTACCATCCAGGTGTATCGCCTTTTATCTCGCCTAAGCAGGATGAGCCTTATGAATTTCTCCTATTGCACGCGGCACGCTCTTTATGTTTCGTACGGCAGGCATTGCACATTCTGACCGGCACTGCATTTGTGTGCCGGGCCAGGGCTGTGCCTGCTGAATACACCGAGCGGGCCGGTCTGCCTCCCCCCCTCCATCCCGAGGGGGAGGTTTTTCTTTCAGCTCCCGGTATGTGGTTCCCCGGTGATCTTGCCACAAAGGAAGCAAACAGGAACGGAACGGAACAAAGGCAGGGAACTGCCGGGAATCAAAACTCTGCTCATTAGCAAAACTTGTTAGTGAAGAATTTTTCCTTTCGTACCGTGGGGTTCTTTGCTGGTGTAATCCACCCTTGGGGCAGCGGCCAGCATGGTGATGGGGCCACGGGTGGACAGTAATGTTGCGCATTTCCTACTGCTATTTGTAGCAGTGTATTGCGAAAGATCTGTTTAAAAAGTTGGCCGGCGAGCAAGCCGACCGACGGATGACAGTCAATCAGTGACAGTGCAGCGCCAAACGAAGGCACCGAAAGGTAAACTGGGAACGCGTTTTCGGTTAAATAAATCAACGGCAAGAAAAGAAAAACGACAAAGAGAGAGAGAGAGAGAAGTAAAATTTGGGAACAAACACAAGCAAAACCCAAAATTGTACCTCATCCCACGGGTTGCCTAGACCCTGGTTACCGTCCGTTGTGCAGCGAAGTTTTGGAGCGAAGACAAACTTACCTAATTCAGTTATCGTCGGCATCTTATCAAGACACTCACGCTCCCCCGGGGAGAGCACCAATTTCCCACCTTCGGCAAAACCGCAATAAGAGCATTCAGCAAAAACGACGCAGAATAGCAAAAGAGGAAAGAAAGAAATGGCCAACATTAAATTAAAGCTCATTATCCGATACGATCCCGGCCGAAAGTCGATGGGATCGGACCGATAGGACCGGTTTTTCGGTCGACCGTTTGCCCGTTGTGTTGGGCATCGCACCGGGTGATCGGGCCGTGCCGTTTGTCAACTTCCCGTCGAACTTTCGTACCGTTGCCGTTGATTGTTTGGTCGCTGCTTTGTGGGAGATGTGGGCGAGAAAATCAAACAACACTCAAAAAGATTCTAAATTTAACTCATCAACGTCTCCATCAGGAGCGACCGATCCCTGTATTCCTCCATCCCGGTACGTGATTCCCGCTGGATATTACCTTTCACCGTCCTTGGCACACTTGTCCTTGTCCTTTTGCTGGCCCGCTTTGCCGTATGTTTGAAGCTTTTGATTAATGTCACTTCAACGTTTTTCAGCGCGTTTTTCTCGCCTGCTGGAAAGGCTAAAATTTACATCCGCAAATTGGACGCACCGTCGGCATCGGCACCGGTGTGCGGTGCGTTGTCAGCTATGCACAAACAGCCATTAATATTGTGCGAAAGTTGGAAAACTGGTCGTCCCGTTCGGACGGTTGAAACTTTTCCTATTTCATCCCGTGCTGTGTTTCTGCAGACTTTTTGGGTGTTTTTTCTCTCTCTCTCTCTCTCTCTCTCTCTCTCTCTCTCTCTCTTGTACCGCTGGAACATCTCGTACTACCAAGCGAATCGTTGCCGTCGATGAGGTTCCGGCTGCTTGGCACCATTCTTCTTCGATCAATTCCGAACACAGCATCATCGGACATGGTCGCTGAAACAAGCGTCGCCTTGCCTGGCTTTTGCGGAACATTTTTCGCATCCCCAAACCTGAAACTGATGAACGTTGGCTCGGTTGGCGACGGTCACGGAGGAGTAGCTGCTTACTTTTTGCTTTGAAAAATGATGGCCAACCGTGTGGAGGCGATGGCCGTCTATTGATGGAAGCGACGGCTGATGCCGTCGGCAAACTGTTTATCGAAGTTATTTAAAATTGATTCACGTCCCGGGCGTTACGTCGAGTGCCGCGTCGATGTGCCGGTTGACGTGCCGTGCTAGGTGATGATTGGGATTAGCCAACTCCCAGCAGGCCCGGTTTGCGCTTGAGTGCGCTGCGGCGTACAGTTTCGCGTTGGAGGTGAAAAGTTTCGGGAAGCGATCGACGCCCATCGGTGGGCTGGGCGGGTAAGGTGAAACATTTGCAAGTCGACAGCGTGACAGCGGGCGCAGGCACAGCACATTGAAGCGATGATGCTTGTTTATGCTTCGTGGAAAATAATACCCTATCAACATTGTTTGTGAAACATTTTCCGGAGCTCAGGAAAAAAAAGAAGTGATCTTCCCGCCATGCGTTCCATGCAAGAATCGGTTTTTGCTGCTCGCTTTGAGCGTGTATCAATTAACACACAAAATATAGAATGTGATTTCAGCTAGGTGGAAGAGCTTAGTACCTTAATGTGCGTATGGAAGTATATCGTTTGGTTCTCTGGTTGCCCTTTTTTACGCCTAAAGGTATGCAATTTACTGCATAAAGATCCTTTTCATTCCGCTTTAGTTTGAGAGCTTTTGTGGTGCTCGACTGACATAGCTAAAAAACAATACGAAAGCTGTTATGCAACACAAGATTTCCTACTGTAATATATCCGAAAATTGGCTCACACATTGCTTTGCTAGACACACAGCCTTGCGTCTTGGTTGGGAAAGAGAACGTTAGAAGTTTCCTATTAAGGTTTCCCGGAAGGGCTCTTTAATTTAGTCCAATTACCAAACGAATTTGTACGGCCACTAGCTATTCCTAGTTTTCTCTGTTATAGGAATAGCTGCTCAGGTTTTCGGTTCTAGGAACTAAACAAAAATCTCTAGTCCAATTAACTCTTAGAGCTTTACTCATTCCTTCACAATTTGTTTCCCTAAATTTAGACAATATAAAGAAAAAAAAACACAATATTATTCTGTAGTTAACAATAAAATTCTCCAAGACCAATTATTTTATGATACACCGCTAGAAATTAACTTTATACTTTTTAAAGCATTCCTAAGAGTAAAATTCCAAACCTGCTTTAAGCATCAACGCGAGTCCAGTGTTAAATTGTGTTATTTAATTTACACTCGAACTACTCAAGCCCAATCCTCCCGACGCCAGTTCCTGCCAAACGCATCCTCCACCGAACCGTTTGGAAAGATAACCTAGCCCTCTGCTTCCCATTTTAGTGGTGCGCGTAATAATGCAATTTATTCATTCGGCGTACGAAACAAAGCCCGGGCCACGGTTAATATTCTCCCGAGCTCACTTTCGTACCCGGGGTGAAAGTGGTCCAATTAAATTTTCCCGATTTCGCACCGCTTAAGTAACACCCGTTACTCCATTGGCGACCCGCTGACCTGCCCGTCGACCACCCGGGCCGGCAGCAGCAACAACCCGTTTGTGAAACTAGAAAATTGATAGCATCCCATAAATAAGGTCCGGTGCAAGTATTTTTCATTCACCACACAAAGCTGAACCGGCCTAGGACGCTAGGCTGCCAGGCTGGTGGCCAATGATGCGAAGAGATTGAAACAGAGCTGATCCGAGTGTGGTCGGTGTGCTGGGTGGTGGCAAGCTGCCACCAATTTCGACACCCACCGTGCGTGCGTGCGGGGCTGTCGGTGTTCTGTGTTTTTCATCAATCTTTTAGGTCGTTTCGTTTCGTTTGCAGATGGAGTGCCGTTTTCGGGCGAAATGCTTCTAATAAGTCCGATTCCACAACCACAGCGCCGGCTGCTCCTGATGAATGATTCAATCTGGGTTTTGATTTTTGATGGTGAAGTGTCGAATTGCTGATGGATGTGGTGGCGATCGGGTTTCGTGCTTCTGAGAGGTTTGGTCAACGCGTGGTCGAAAACAAAAAAACAGTCGATCCGAGAATTGAATCGAATATGAAATTCGAGTGAAGTTTCAATGGGTATTGCAAAGGTACAAAGAGGTTGTGCAAAGGCTCTCTTAAACAAAGAGAAAATAAACCATCAAGAATCACTTTATATAACTTAAAAATGAACTGAATTCGGGCGTTTCAATTAGTTATTTTCGATGAAATATTGGAATGAAATATCACAGTTTTATTTTTGTATTTATTTTTATATTATCATTTAATTTATTGTTATGAATTAAAATATTGTAAGTAGTTTGCTGTTATCACATGTTTGCTTCTGCGTGCCATATCACGATCCAGATTTCATGATACGACCGAGCATAAGAACCGTTTGATATGAGGCAGCAGCATTCCACTGCGTAAGAAGTACCGGGCGTCTCCATGGAATAATCGTGCGGCACTCAGCTTCACCAGCCACGGATTAGGGTTGGGAATTGGAATTGAATAAATCTGCAAACCTATCGTACACGGTACACCTTTACACGCACCTTTACACAAACACACACACACACACACACACATGGACAGATGCCCAACTAGCTGGCCCAATCTAGCGCAAGGGACATATATAGATATACACACATAAACTGCAACGTGTTCTCGTGCTGTTACAAGACGGACCGACGGCACCGACGGGATAGGAACTGGCTGGTGCCTGTTTGGTGCGAGTGATGTATGCAAATAAATTTGTCGCATCCCTTACATTTGCAGCCACCGATGTGGAAATTCATCCTTCGAGAGAGAGAGGGATAGAGACAGGGCAACAGAGGAGGAGGGAGATTTACATCAGGGCCACCGTGATGAAGATGGATGATGTGTTACGGGTGTTATTTGAATGCATGTTATAATTTCCGGTACTCGCCAATGTTCTCGGGGAGTTTGGTAACAGGGCTGTGAATCGAATCGGCATGCCGTTGCATGCTGCTGGTGCTGAAAGTTGTTTAGTCAGGGCGGAGGATAGGACCCCGATCACTGTGGGTGTGGTGACATTAAAGGTAGAATAATCCAGCACGAGAGGTTTGAGCTTAAGGGTGACCATTAATGCAGTGCGCTGTTAAATATTGCATGCACGCAGATGCAAACTTGTTGCTTGTAAAGTGCATCACTGGGACATTTCGTTACATGTCATGGTGTATTGTATTTATTCTTCTCATTTCTTCTTGTGTGTTAATGGGGAAAGGGCTTCACGATGTTTATTGCTTCAAGTTTTAAAAATTTTCTTTATTTCTTTTATTTTCGTCTTGGTATTATTACTATTTATTAGATTGTTTCATTAGTTCTTTAGCACGTTTCCATTTATATTTCTGTTTAGTTAAGTTCTTTATAATTAGTTTAATTTTTAAACTTTTATATATTTGTTCTCTTTGTTATATCATTTTCCATCATTTTGTTTCTCTTTTTTTCCTAATTTTTATGTTTATTAAAAAGTCTTTTATAACATTTGTCAAGTAGTTTGCATTTTTCATTTACTTATTTGTGTTTTCTACTCAAACCGCGTGACTTTTCATAACACAAACCAATAGTTGTAAGTTGTGTTTTACATTGCAGAAAACCCATTAACGTTGTGCAACAATTTATACTCATCAGCTTTTCCATTCCTTTCCGATCGATGGTTAGTGAATGAATTTCTCGCTTTCGTTTGATAAGCGTGCTGTCGAATCACGCGGAGTTAAAATGTCTGAACAACAGTTCCCACCGGACGGGACACAGACTTCCGCTCGATGGAAGCAGTGCTGGGAAGTGCAAAAAAAAAAAATAGAAAGCGGCATGATTAACGATCTATTTGCATAACCGCTGCATCAGCACATTGCATCGAAGCTGCAGTGTTCTTTATTACCTTTTTTCGTTTGTTTTTAGTTTTTGTTTTTCGTCGGGACCCTTTCTAGCTTGTTCTTTGGTCGTTTTCTTTTGACCGACTTCTGCTCCATCGCGATGTGCAATGATGCGTGCTTGGTTCGATGATTTTTTTTCTCCTTTTTTTCTCTCTTTCTTTCTCATGCCGTTCTATTCACACACACACACATACACACAGCTCAGCAAGGGGAGGGGGAAGGAAGCAAAAAGTTCGATTCGCTCGTTTTCCATGGCGTGCCGAACGACGGAAAAATTGGATCGCTCCTTAGCTTTGGAGCGTATCGCGCCGATACTATCGAATCGATCAGCTCGTTGCAAAAGTTGTCGATTCATGCACTTTTGCCTCCATTTCGCTGCACTCATCAACTGCGTATTTACACCCTTTCTGGGAGGAGGGGGGGGGGGGAAGGAGGTGGGGCACAGTTCAGCGAGCGATTTTGTGTATTTTTTTAGCTGCTTTTCTTGTACAAAAGCTTGTTGCACGACACTTAGCGCGTGAGTTATGATCTGCCATTCGATTATCAGCGTTTGTGAGACGGTGGAGAATTTTGCACACTTTCATCTAGCCGTTGTGTCAAGCAGGAAACATTTCTTTCTTACTTCACGTTGATGCGATCGACAGGGTTAAGAGCGTAACTTTGTAGAGTTGGTGGTGTTTCTTGTAAACAGCGCAAAACATGCTAAAAACTATTCATCTTGCTTGTTGATTGGAAACGTTTAACGCTATGGAAGTGGAAGTTTTGGGGTGAAAAATGATGAGAGCAATCGATCGATCGTGCCGTCTTGGAGATGCTAATTTTGAGTATTATTTTTCAAGAAGTTTGCTACAATCCTCTCCTTTTGTTATGACACTAAAACAAATACGAATAGCGATAGCACTTGCCACCAAACAAAGGTAAATTACTGCCCGCACACCTGCTAGCTGCATATTGTTTTCTGCTGCCGAATCGATAAATCATGCTGACACTTATTTCGTTCGGAGAAATTTGCACACCGCCACAAACCGTTGAGGCAAAACAAATGCACTTACTGGTCCACAGGTCCGCTGCCCGTGCTGCTGCTCCGCGGATGAAGCTGTTTCAATTCTATTCCGTTCGGGTCGCGTTGGGTTCACAACAGTCCTCGCCCCATGTGCCACCCCATGTGGTGTTTCTGTTTGCGCAAAGGTGAAAATGTTACGCGGCCACTAATTTATGACCATATGGCAGAATTCCGGCAGGTTCCGCGATGGGTTTCGCCTGCTGCATTCCGGCGACAGTGCCGACACAGTGTCGTACGGCTGTGTTGCGCCGGTATGCATTCCGGTTTGTTTCAGCCCGCGGCAAAGGGCTAAAAGGTGGTGTCCAAACACATTCCACCAGTAATGGTGTTGAATGTGTGTGTATGTGTGGGAGGGATCACACGGGAGCAAATTTCTCAACCCCTTGTGCTGTTTCATCTTGCAGAAAACTTCAGCAAACTCCGGTGCTTGAAATATGTTTGTTCGGTGTGGCACGTGAAACGGTTAGCGGAACAAGGAAAAGGTGACACACGGAAAGCGAGATGGAGAGAAAGGGCAGAAAAAATGGCCACGTGAAAGTATGTTTTCCCTTTTTCGGTTGCAAGATGTAACACATTGTGCTTTATTTTTTCCTGCTGTTCCTCGCACAGATGGTTAAGAAAAGCATCTTCGAGAAAGCTTTTTTTTCCCTCCCCGGTGTCCGTTGAACTTTGCCAGAATGGGAGGAATGGGAGACGTTTTGTTTGGTTTTTGTATGCCCGGTTTCTAGTAGTAACGTACTGCACCTTTGCTCCGTGCTACCCGTGGGGTTGCTCGCAAGGGTGCAATTGTGCGCGAGTTTTCACGCCAAGAAAGCAGACGAAGGAAAAACGGTGACTAAATAACCTTACAATCCAACGAGTAGGAGCTAGAAAAGTTGTAAGGCGAAGGAACGAAGGAAAAACTGTTCCCATTTCTATCCTGCAGCTCATTATGTGTGTGGAGCTTTCGCTCTGTTTTTTCCCGAATGGTCTTTTGGACCAATTTTGTTTCATCCAACATTCGACGCAAAAACAAAAAATAAACAAAAGAAAAAAAGAAATAGGACATGCTCTCCCGTGGCCAACTGCACCCGTGAAGATCAACGGACGGTTTTGCTTGCCAGCCCGCTCATTACGGTCTAGGCAAAAATGGTTCGCACGAACCATTGTTCGCTTTCGTTAGCGTTAGTGTTAGTGGGCGCGCTAGTGTGGCCAAACTTTACAGCACTTTGTGGAAATTAAGTTTACGTTACGAGGAATGAAAACGGACGCACAGCGAACCGTCCGGGTGCGAACGTTTGCAGCTCGATGCTTGACGGCAACCATGGCACCGAGGTGGACACATTTTGTTGTTATGATTGCGAAACAGGGCATTTTTTTTTTCTTTCACGCTCTGGCTGCTTTTCATCGTCTTTCCACCCGGCGGTGCACGATGGCGATGGTGGAGTAAGAAAACTTTCAGCCACACCGTGCTGGCTGGTGGAGTGGGCACGAGCATGCAATGTTGCTCCATACGCGAACGGTGCCAAACAGTGGATTCGGGAGCTTCTGGTTGCAAGCTGAACAAACAAAGTGGTCAACCACACAGTATCTGGAGCTGGCTGGGCAGAATTCGAACCTAGTCGTCTCGGTTTTGAGCTGGTGGTTGGAAGTGGATCCGATCTAAACATGTTTAGTTTGCTTTTGGGTGGGTGGGTGTTTTTTTTTGTTGTTGCTGTTGTTGTTTTGGCTAGCGAACCCAAACGCTGATTGTTGTGAGATTAATGTAATCACAAGGACCGTTTGTTTGCTGTTGCGTGATTGAAGTTGTGCAGTTTCTTTCGGTTTGCTACTTTTGCTACACTGGTTTGTCTACTATTTGAGGTCAATCATATTGTGCAGATGGTGTTGAAGAAATCTTTAATAACTTGCTTTAATTTTGGACAAGCTTTCAAAGCTCGCCATGATATCTACTTTAAAGCAAGAATCCAGAAAAGAAGAACGATCCTATTGGCCTCCGTTCTTTACGGTCTCTTTGGTGCATATATATTTAGCAATACAACAGCTCCGATTTTTTGTATCTTATATTGCAGAAATTGCATCACCGGTATGGAGCGGTCCCGTGGCCGTGTGGATCGCCGTCCAGCTGACACACCGAAAGTCTTGGTTCAGTACTCATCACGTAACGTTAAACGTACGAGTATTTGAAGAATATTGGATGCATTTGTGTCAGTACGTGAGTGCATCTGAGCGTGAGTGAGCGTGAGTACGCGGAATGCGTCTAAACGTGAGTGTGTAAATGAGTTCCGGATCACAGAGTGGTGTTGGTAGGAAGAAAGCAAAATTATTTTTCTCCTGGGACAAGCCGAAACAAAGGTTTTTTTTTTCGTCTGAAAAACACAAGTAAATATTTATATTTATAATATATTTCATATATTTAAGCTTTCGGTACGCTAGTTTTCTTTAAGCGCTTTTATAATCAAAGTTAATGAATGCCAGTTTTACATTCTTTTATCTCGTGATATAGACTCTTATAAAAATACAAAAATAAAATAACAGTGCTCTGCATTGGGAAAGGATTACTTTCCAGATAGAGATATTAATTTGAAAGAAACAATAAATAATTTTCAATATTTATCGGACACTTTTAATAACCCAAAAAATTTTAGGAAAAGCAAGACTCAAGCTGAGATGTAGGGCCATTTAAAGAGAACCATCAAATCTCGAATGCTCAATATCGATTACATCTACCAACATAGGCTTGTTAAAAACCTCCAAACACAAAAACCCCGCAGCCAGATTTGCGAACGAACAGCAAAAACATTTGAATGAAATTCCACAAACCAATGAATGGAATAATTCGTGCAAATCGATAAAATTTATATGAGCTGAAGGCATTTCGGCTACTATACGTCCAGATGGTGTGGGGAAAAATGTGTGTATGTGACAACATTAAACAAGCCATAAATGTTAATCGATAATTGATTATTGATAATGTCTAGCCACTCCCATGCTTGATCCAATTTTAAATTTGTTAATTGGTCTATTTTTAACAGCAACAAACACCAACCATCACTGGTATACTGGCGTACTTTGCATTGCCCATATAAAAAATGTTGACCATCTGTCCCTGGTGCTTGCCTCTAATTTTGATCATCCCAATGCTCTGTTTTTGTTTGGTTACTTTATATTGCATGGTCAATTAGACGTGTCCGATTTAATGGTAGATCTGGTGCGGCGATCCAATCGGCACGATAAATGTTACGCCGGTTCGTTGTCTCTAGCACGGGAAAGGCTTTGTGGGTCAGCTTAAATGCCCTAATCCCCGTACAGTGGCACACGTGCCGGGTGTAAAAACGCACCATTTACAATCGGACCGAACAGGAATTGAACAAGCGATTGCCCATTAATCGAACGGCGAATACGCGGGTTTAGGTTAGTTGGGGAGTGAGAAATCCGTAACCTAAAACCGCTGGTATTGCAACGGAAGAAAAAAAGACCCCAAACTCCAATACATCAACGTCGCGATAATGGTAAAGCGAATAAAAATCGCAACTGTTCGGAACGTAGCGCCGCCAAAATAAAAACCACGGCACGGCCAATCCGTGGCGCGGGCATCTAAAAGCATCGAAGCAGCATCGTAAAAAAAAAGCGGCAGCGTGTTAGCAGATACAGACGTGCACGTAAAGGCTCCCTTAAAAACGCACAAAAACCCCTCCGGTTAGCCAGGCTTGCCAGGGGCTAGCCGGATGATGAAAGACGAACAGGCAAGAAATAACTGCCTTGCCGTCGGACGGTTATGGATCGTTTGGTGAGATGTATTTCCACCCCCCTACTCCTCCTCCTCCCCATGGGCATGCCAAATGGGGTATCCGCTTCCTGACCAACACACACACACACACAATTGAGCATCATGTGACTTGAGTTGCCGTTTGCGTAGGTTGTTTTGTTGTAGTGAGTTTTTTATTTCCTTTCGCTTCGTTTTGTTTAGCTAAACAAGAGGGTTTTGTTATTATTGTGTGGCCCTTGCCTGTGCAGTTCATCGTTTTCCGGTGGCATGTTGGGAGAACGAAGTGAGGCGTAAAAAAATAAAAAAAAAACCCTCCCGGAGGTTAAAGGAGAAACAAGGCACATCCTTCATTCCATTTCCTGCTTGGCCACAGCTCAACGAAGCGTGTAAGCGCCGGTAAGCGGATTTTTATGTGCAAAGCTATAATCATTATTGAACCACCTGTTATCGGCAAACGAAACCGTTCGCTGCACGGTTTTGCGGTTCGATCTGTCCGAACGTGCGTTTTGTACGGGACGAAGCGTTTTTTCTCTCTCTTTCTCTTTCTCTCTCTCTCTTTCTTTCTCTCTGTTTCTCTCCCTTTATCTCTATCCCACATTGGATCCCGTAGAATGCACGCCAAACTGCAGATGAAATTCGTACCCAGCAGCACCAGCAGCAGCAGCAGTTGGAAATAAAAAGCCCGGCCATAAACGGAGGAAATGATCGTTTTACTGTCCTATCGTTTTCCGATCAAGTCATTTTAAATGGTTCCGTTCTGTGGGTGGTTCGTATATATCTGTTTCTTTTTTTTTTGCTTGCCCTACTGCCCCCCCTCCCCCATGTATGGCAACTGTTATCCTTTAATGTCGAAATTGCATTGGGACCGATGTGGGTGTGCTTTATGGTTTAACTTTCTAAAAGTCAATCGATTAAAATAAACGCAGCGCAAAGAGTCTCGTGGGGGATATTTTTTGGATGACAGAACCACATCTCAACGACCGATGATGACACGGCAATTGTATCGGCCATAAGAAAATGGAGACACATGATAGCACTACTGAAACACTTGTTAGCACGCCAGTCAAGTACGATCGCGCTAGTATAAACGCGCCCTGGGCTGACTTTTGACAGCTCAACGATGTTTTTGTTTTGAACCGAAGTTGCGTTTGCAGCATTTGTTGAATCAATTAACTCTGAATTAATCAATTAATCACATTAATTTCATTAATTACTCTTCAAGCTGTTGAAATGTGTCGTTTTGACAAGCGAGTTTGTTATTGACGGATGCAAAAAAGTGGTAAAAGAATGCTTCAATTGTGATATCAAGTGCTTCCATTTTCTTATGTCTGATACGATTGTCTTGTCATCATCGGCCGATGAGATTGGCCGTTTATGATACGATTGTTGACGTACTTGCACATTGTTCTCTCTATGTTATTGACTGATGAAGGTATGCGTTACTTTTATTTTTTTATTTATTTTTGATTATGACGGCTTCTTTGCCGTATTGTCAAGGTATGCATTACATTTGTACATTTTTATGCACCTTAAATAAAAATTTATAGCATTTATAGCAACAACTTTATGACATTTTTTACCATAAAATTGATGAAAACATTTTGAAAATACTGCAATTTTATCAAAGTTTTTGGCCGGTACATACGTTTGAGGCATTATTTAATAAAAGAACGATTTTGTAGTAATTGCTACAACTATTCATAACTTAAATCTGTCTGTTTTCAACGTTACAGCAGGCAGGGCTGTTTGCATAATTGAGTGAATGAAACCGTTCCTTCCCGTGGGGGAGACAAACTCCCAAGCACCTGCCAGCCGCCCTAGCATGTGGCGTGTTTCAATTAAATTAATTTAAGTCTACCCCAAAACAAAGGAAAAAAACGAATCTCATGTTCGTCCTTGTGCGCACCACACGGAATTGCAGTAAAATATTCATGTCGCTCGTAAAAAGGACAATTAAATGCGGTGCGGTTTAGCATTGCACTATTAGGTGGCTAGTTAGGGTGGCTGCTAAGGACTTGAACTGTACTTCAAGCACTGTCACACTCATTCATCATCCACCATATGCCTTCCAGTGTGTATGTGTGTATGGGTGCGCTGGTTGCAACAAACTATTCCCATAAAACGCTGAAACGCTTTGTATGCATAAATGTATTTTTAGAGTGCACCCTCGGCTGTGCACATCGCTGTGCACGGGGAACGAAGCATATAACCCACCATATGTGGAATAATATTATATTTTGTGCAGAACCTTTTTTTTGTCTTCTTCTGTTCGACCGGGGTCGGGATATGATATGTTACTTGGAAAGGAGCAGGACATATTTGAGCATTTGTGTGTGTGTGCTGTAACGTGGGTCGCTCCAGAGGTCGGTGTTCCGCCATCTTATTCCACCAAAGCGCAAAACGAAAATCACGGCACGCTGGATGTGAATATGACAGATCGCTTTAGGTGTCACATTTTCCACAGCACGCTACGGATGAGTTTTGTGGTTTTTGGGGAGGTAACAGAATGAACTAACACAGCCATCATGTGCGATGGAGCAGCATCAACGCATTGCATTCGTGACTTGATTAGCATTATGGCCATCGCCATTTTGTCAGCAAAGCACGCGGTACCGTACTGCACTGGGTGTTGGGCAGACAAATGAACCCATCCCATCCCCGAAATGGTACTCAATTTGGGGGAGGGTGAGATTTATTAACGCCCGATGCGACCAATGATCGTCACGGGATGAAATTAATTACCACCATTAGCCATTCAAAGCGTGGCCCAAATAGCGCTCCAGAATGGACCGAACCAGGTAGTTTGCCGCTTATCCCGGTCACAACAGTGTGATTGAGATAATGTAGAGAGTGATAGAGAGAGAGAGATAGAGAGAGAGAGAGAGAGAGAGAGAGAGAGAGAGAGAGAGAGAAAGGGGGAAAAAAGCTGATGTCTATTTTGGCACAATAAGCCATCACGCCGCCATGTACCGGCAAACGACAGCATCGAATTTGCTGACCGGAAGACATCAAAATCTATTCCAGCACCTTTAATGTAGCGACGTGCGTGCCCAGTGTGGGGTAATGTTTTGATAGATGAAAGTGGTCCCATCGCTCGGCTCGGTTCTTCATCATCATTACCCGTTGACATGTTCAGCAGCAGCATCATTAATGTGATTGGATGTGGGAAGATTTGACGTGTAAGTTTTGTTAAGTGATGTCTGGCGTTTCACTTTGTAGTTGATTTGAGGATCTACCATTTGAGGTTAGAATTCTTGTTACAATATGAGAAAGTACACCTGATGCCTGTTTGTTCATTACAGCAATAAAAAAAAGCATGAATAATCTCGTTTCGGATGGCGAAAAATTGTAGCTCAGCTCACCCATTTCCGGTGTAATTATCGGTGCAGCAACATCGCTTGTACCACCCAACCCAACCCAAAGTTCACCGAATGTCCCATCGGAGTGCGTCCATGAGGGAACACTTAGCGTACCATCTTCACCACCGGAATCTGGTTTGTGACAATTACTGTAGCGTTTACCTCTTCACTGGCAGCCAAGTTCAGGAACTGGAGTGTCCTAGCCTGGCAGGCACTCCTGCTGCTGCTGGACCAGAAGTTCGTCGGCCGCTCATAAATAAAGGAAAACATAGACCAGATTGCAAAACATACGCGTCCCATGGTTGGGGGTTTTGTGTCCAACCGTTACCCGGTGGAATTAGTGC
>STHB01007278.1:0-15181 GCA_018908115.1 Anopheles rivulorum | reverse complement strand
AAAGTAACGTAAACAACTACCATTGTTGTTAGCTTGCTTAAAGATTGTGGCTTAAATAATAAAGATAAACTTAACAATAATTTTCTCGATACAATAAACTTTCCAGCCAAGCTTGTGTGCGAATCATGTGCGCAAAACATGTTTACCATGTTCAATACCATTCTTGCCGGGGCATCTTGCGGTAACAACAGAGGTAGTAACAACAACAGTACTATCCTGAGCACTGGCAAACATATTTAAGTTTTATGTTTAATCTGTACATACATGGCGTCAGCCATTGATGTTTTTACACAGCAGTTTATTTCGATAGTTGCTGAAGTAAAATCTTTACATTTTGTTTCCCACTGCACAACAATAGTATTACAAACGCTGCAATTGGCACCTTTTTCCGTGACAAAAAGCTAAGCTGGAAAGCTGTTTGACAGTTTCATCTTTTCCGTTTGTGTGTGGTAATGCAAATCGTGGCTGTTTGTTTGTAAGTCTGCTGTTTGTTAAATTTTAATTTTTTCAACACAAAACCAAACACGCCTGTCATGATCCAGGTCAACCGTTTGTGACAATCTTATCTAGACAAGGTCGGGCCTTACATCGGGCGACCGATTTGGTAACTCTTACCCACTGTATCGAGTTAAGCATAAAACAAAGTATCAACATTCTAACAGCAGGGTACGGTGCTTCATTCCGTTTTCGATCGCTTTGTGTGAGACATTCGATCATCATGATGTTTAATTACACTTTTAGAGCGATTGGTTGGTGGGGTACAGGTAAAACGAACCCATTACACGCATGTACAGTATGGAAATGATTTCCTCCTTGCTTTATCACCTTCTTTACGTGTGTGTGTGTGTGTTTCTGTGTGTTGGTGAGCGGTGCGAATGAGCGGAAACAGCTGATAACGCTGTAATTAGCCACGGTACTGGTAAGCGTTCCAATCGGCACAGAACGTACGATACGCTAACGTGCACTACTGTTACAGGAGCAAACTAACCGTACTACAGGAATGTTCATCGAACAGACGTGACTTTGGTGTCTTCGCGAGGGTGACGTTGCACGGCATGGTACAAAGCTGGCATGATACAAAGCGTACCTTAGCGTGGCTCGGCACGGGTATGCGTGGTACCGTCAACAAACTCATGCCCATTGAGCGAGTGCGATCCGTCCCTTCTTACGCGAGCGGGACAAGGCAATCAATTTGCGTGCATGAAATAATTTGTATTTGTAATTTATAGTACGACCGATTGGTTTTATTTTGCTCGGTCGGTTTTATTGTCGAGCCGCAGCAGACATACCAACGGACCGCCGCCACTGTATCAGCAAAAACCCGTGGCCCGTGGTGACTGGGCGCCCACGACTTACCGGCTATTGCGCACACAGACGGACAGAGGCAGAGTAAATAGCGTTCCCGTTCGTAAATAAGCTCGTTTCTCGGCTTGATGTTCGATGCTGGCCGCATGCGACAAGCATACCCGCCACGGACAATGCCAAACGGGGTTTTTACCACGGCCGGGCACGGGATCGATGGCGTTTGCTTAGCCTGCCATTGACAACGGGCACGCCAACGGACCCGCACGGTATTGTTTATCGATTTCGATGGCGCACTTCCGAAGTGCTGAAGGGAGGCTGAAGAAATTGAGCCGTCAGACGATGGTGGGAAGTGAACGGAAGAGGGTGACTGCCAGCCAGGGTTGGGATTATTGGCACTGCCAAACAAGTGCTTCATTTACTATGCCGCGAGTGTTTTCAACATCAACTGTCAGCATTTTTCGCGTTCGATCGCTTTCATCCCTGTCTGTCGCCGGAAGTAAATTAAACAGATTTTTGTAAAAGCCATAATTAACCTATGGAAATAATTTAAAAATTAATTTTCATTTTCAACAAACAAAACTAATAGAAGAAAAATAATGCGGGTGTAATGTCTTGGACACACCTCTGCAGATGCAGTCTCAGCACTATAAAATATTTGCTTTTTAATAAAAAAAACAACCCTTTAACAACATTCCACACTTTCGTCTTGTTCTCGGCTTGTTCTTCAACCTTGACAGCTCATTACACAACCACTGCACCGTAGAAAAATGAATCAAATCAAAACAAAAAAACGCACACGATTTAATCCTTCTTCAGCTAAATGAAACGCACCTTCACACGACCCCACCCCGGCAACAGATGGCGTTTCATGAGCATGGCGCAAAGGGTGGGGGAAAGGGAAGAAAAGCGAAAAACCGCTTTACCATCCCAAACACCCAAGCCCGCAGCCCGGGAGTGCGAGAGAGAGAGAACGAAACGAACGAGAACGAGTGAGATCGAGAAGTGAGAAATTATTCATAAGTGACAAACCTCGGGCCATTTCTTCCCCGGCCCCACCCGAGCGGTGGGAGGTGTGGTTCGGCCATTAAACCGCACCACTGACGAGGATGACGACGACGACGACGACGACGACGACCGGAAGGTCCGGAACTCGATAAACTAATTATGAAGCATTTAACGAGCATTTCCGTACCGCTCCTTCGCCTCTTGGTGTCGCAGGTGCACACGGGACACGTGCCCGTGGGAAAGCTGTTGGTACGGTCGTGCGTGCCGTCCCGTCGGTGCTCGAAATCAACAGCCAAACCGGTCCACGGGTGGCAATGCCATCGCTCAACAAGCAGCGGATTAACGAACACCCGAACCACGGGAAGGGTGTGTGTGTGTGTGTGTGTGGGTGAAGATGGGATCGGATGGGGGTTGTGAGGTACATGATCGACTAAAGTGATTTCCGGTCTTGGCAGGGTTTCGTCAACCAAAAGGTGGAGAAGGGAAAGCAAAAAGCTAACGACACGGCCGCACGTCCATCGATGGTGACCGTTTTCAATTATCACAATATCAAACGCGCCTACGAATCATCGCCTGGTGGGGGGGGCAAATTTTCAACCACCCCGATGAAAGGAAGTATATTTCTACAGCGCACCTTCACCTTCGGCGGCCCACCCGTTTTATTGCTCTTTTAGCAACCGTACGGGGTAAAGCGATTAGCAGCGGGTGGGGTGGGCCGAGAACGATTGCAGCCACCCTCGTACCGATAACTCTTCACTCTTGCTTTGCCCGCGCGTTGCGTAGTTTGCCGGCCCGCAACCGGCACGCCGGCACGTGCGAATTCTAAAACTAAACCCCATCCGCGTCACGCAACACCCCATGCCCACTTGCCGGTGCTCAACACTTGGGCCACCGTTTTTGTTTGCTTTCTTCTGTGCACGTACACGACACAGCACCATCCCATCACGATTATTTGTGTGGGATCGATTTGGTACCTTCGTGTGCACCTCGGACGCGCCCACCTGTACGTGTGTGTGTGTATACTGAATGGAGAAGGAGGGGGTGGGTGTGAGTGTGGCACAGGTGTATTTTGATGTTTGATTTGCACTGATTTATAGCGCTTTGATTATCGCCATGTCTAGCGGTTTCCGGTGCATCGACATTCAGCACCAAACCCGCCAGCGCCATTTTGCATCGAGCAAACCGTCTCGAAATGTGCATCGCCATCGCACGCCGGGACTGCATTCCTCCGGATGGAATGGTGAGGGATGATGCGGTGGAGGGTGGGGGGTGGGTGGATGGGAAAGAGAGGGATTTATATTCTACCCATTCCCTTGCCCTTTTTTGGGGACTGCACTGTACTATTTCGAACTCAACCGCCTCCCCCACCCCACCCCCACACACACACACACATACACAAACATACAGATACCGATTTGGTGTGCGTACGTGTGTGTGTGCGCTTTGTGGGGTTAGGAAGGGGGGAGGGGGGAGGGGGAGTTTGGCAGTTGGAAAGCCGAGTGCCTGCAGGGTGTAAAGGTTTCTGCAGTGGGATTTGAGTGGCGAGCGCGCGCGTTTTGTTGTTTGGTGGCGTGTTTTGGGCACGCCGGTGGATTTAACTAGCAGCGGTAGACAACTGCCACCATCGCACCGGTACGCATGTACCCCGTCCATGCACAAACCCACACCCGGGTTTGTTGTTTATCGAGCTGTATCAAATAATTTTGTGGTCGACAAGCACTGCTTCAAATCGTTTGATCCCAGCACCGGCATGGCCCAACGCTCGCCCCTCCCCCTCCCCTTCCCGCCCTTCCGCCTCCCCGTCCCCCCCTCTTCTCCTCCCGGTCCGGGGTACCCGTGGGGAATGGTGCTTCGATTCCGGTGCTGCATTTCGGATTCAATTAGCTGCACACGCACACACACACACGCGCGCGGGAAACCAAAGTGGACGGCGTCCGAATGCTCAATCGCCCACCGTTCCAGCGGTGTTCGATTTGCTTAAAGGTTTTGCAAACGTCGCCGTTTGCGCTGAACTTGAACGCCTGCCGGGTCGGGCGCAACTGTTTGTTCATTAAGCAACTTTTAAGCAGCTGCACAAGCGTTCCGGCCTCGGTTCTGGCTGCGGTGATCTGGGCTGGGCGTCTAAGACGCCAACTGATTGGAAGCAATTGCAATCGAGCGGTTCCAGGCCGTGTTGTGTTCGCATGGTGATTAGTGAAGTGTTTCCCCGATCGGCAATCGGACGGTGCACCTTCATATTTCC
Source organism: Anopheles rivulorum (assembly GCA_018908115.1). Taxonomy (NCBI): domain Eukaryota; kingdom Metazoa; phylum Arthropoda; class Insecta; order Diptera; family Culicidae; genus Anopheles; species Anopheles rivulorum. Next base: position 10,629 of record STHB01007278.1, on the reverse strand, counting down.
TGCACGTGTGCCAGATCGAAATTAAGTTCGATAATGTTTGTTTTGTTTTGTTTCAAATGTATCTAGCTCTTAAAGAAGCGGATAGAGAATTGTTACAGTGGATGCACTTCGGTTAGCTTAATAAATTTAAAACCAAATAAAGACAATCCTTAACATTATGTACTAAATTTGAGCACTATAAAAGTGACAATAATATAAAACATGACTTTATTTTGTTCATTCAAATGAGCATTTTTCCAAAAATAGGATGAAATGTTATGTTTTACAATTATAATCCGTTTTTTTTTTATTCATGAAGAACGGCCTTGCTTACAATTATAATCCATAACAGAGCTTAAAAACTACTCCTTACATAAATCCATTGCAGAGCTTAAAAACTACTGCTTGGAGAGGAAAAATCAAGCTCAAGTTCCATGATTAATCATTTTCTACGGAATGGACAAGTCAAATGTTTTTCGTTAAATTAATCTTTTGCAAAATTGAGTCATGTAATACAATAATTATATAAAACCTTCTTGAATATTGAATAATGCAATTTGAACTAAATTAAATATAGTTTATTCTTAAGTTAATTAATTAACGTGTTTCAACAAATACGATTTTCTACACGTCTTTATCTGCAATGCTTTGTTAATCATCACATTTAGAAAAAAAAAAACAACTTCAAAAATTTGTTTTTCAAGTGATCTTATTGTTACGTTACCAAGAGTACAAAGTTGGTTCTTAGTTTGTAATGTTTCGAATTGTAGCAAATAAAATTGACGAAACTCTTTAATAATGATTAAAAAACAACAGGAAAAAGGAACGATTCATATTAAATTTATGTAGGTGTGAATTGTACTTTCCTTTAACTTAATCATTGGCATTCTCTTAAATGATGGTGAGATACTCATAGGTTGCTTGATACTCAAGCAATGAGTAATATAAGCAAAAACTATTTCAATTGATGTGAACACCATCACCACCATCATAAAGTAAAGAGTTGTGCTTAGAGATCCAGGATTACACATTTATCTCTAATAGCGTAAGCCAATGTACTACATTGCCGCAATTCCTCAAGCTATATCTTCTACTCTTACGTCCCAATGGTGACAGATATTTGGAACAAATGAAACTTACTGGACGTCTCTTAAGCAACGACACGATCATCTCACGCAGCAGCCTGCCATCAGGAGGTACCGCACATGCCACATTTTTGGGCAATATTGGCAAAAACGGGTGACCGATTTGATTGAAGAGCAGTGGTTGATCGTGTCCTGTGCGGCAGTGCGCTTAATGGTGCACCTGCTTAAGAAGCTATCGTCCTGTTCAGTTGCGATACCACCAATTCACTGCACATCGTATCGTACCTTCCCTTTGTACTACGTGTTATGGAAGGGATCAATTTCCAAATGGAATGTTTTGTTGTTCTATAAAATACAAAAACTGAGAAATGAAAAACAATAATCAACCCACGCTTCGTGTCCGTTTCGGAATCGTAATAGACGTTGTGTAAAAAGGTAATTTACAACACATTATTTTTCAGAATAAAAGTTTGTATCACGGACAAACAAAAAAAACCCTTCATTAACGGCGTAACGCAATTCCCAACTCGCAAGAACGGCCCCGTTTCTGAAAAACCCAACCGGAACGAAACCCACACACCGAGCGCAAGATGAATATTAACGGGCGCGCGCGTTCAAGAGACTTCAATCGAAGAACGAAAAGAAACCACCCTGACCGTTCATGGCGTGTAGCGTTGTTTCGGTCCTGCAACTTCACGCACCAAAGCCAAACTCACTTGATTGCTTTCAACACTTTTACGGCGAAATGCTGCACAAAGGCATCGACGATGTATATCGGTGAACCGGTCGGTTCGTTATCCTTTGTTGGATGGCGTGATGGTACAATTTGTTTATCGCTTACAGCACGAACAAACTTTCCACGATCGGCACACTAAGGGAAGCGAGCTTTAGTTGTGATGTTCCACTCATCAACAAACTAAACACTTACACAATCAAACACTTTTTGTTTAGCTTGCAACACTTGGTAGAGAACTTGGTTGACACTTTTCGGAATATATTTCTACAGTGTCTTTGCTATGATAGCCCACAAACGGTAGCCTAGATGTGATGTCTTTCCATCATCTTGATAGTAGCTGATGAGCGAACAGTATTATCATAAGCTGCTTGATTTCCACTTCCTTTAGTCGAACTTTTAGTGATACTTTGTATTCTGCATTTATATTTCTATATATTTTCACGACTTTAAGTGTTTTATTTTTCTTCTTTCCAGCACTTGTGGTTCGAGCAATGAATCAGATGATCTAGTACAGTCCACTCAAAACGGCAACGAACCAAGCGTACAAGCAAGACAAGGTAACCGGGAACGGCGTCGACACGTTGTCCGATCGCACTCGATCGTGTATCATAAACAGACACACTCAAGCACAATAAGTCAGCAAAGCGAACACACGCGCACGGTACGATAATATGCATGCAGTGCGGACGATGCACAACACCAACCTCTACACGACCGTTTGACAGTACAGCTGATGCGATACTGGAGCGCGCACGCACTGGCATCTGCCAGCACGGACTCTAGCACAGGCCGTTCGGCTCCTGCCTGTGTCGGTGGGTATGTGTGTTTGTGTTTGTGGGTAAGGTTTGTAAGCAGAGGGCGGTCGCGTTGGACGATTATGCACAGTACACACTTCGGATGCTTGTGCTTTCCCCGCCACAAGTACAAATAGTAAACACCGAGCGGATGAACCACGAGTGAACAAGACGACGAGTGAACGCATTGGATGGAAACGTATTACTTATTGCGTATCACTATGGGACTATTGCTTCTGTATGTTGTTTTCATCATCATCTTCTTAATAGTCGACAAGGAGAGCAGCTTTTGACTTATGCATTTGCTTCATTTCACTGAGCTTTACTTTACAGTTTTATTTCGATAACTTTTCAATTTAGAGTTTTTCAATTAGAAAATTGAAGCTAGAAATGACGAAATTTATCTCTTAATGGGACTTTAAAACTTTACTATATTTATAAAATATAATTTTACTATTATACTAGTATAATAGTAAAATTATACACATAATTATTTTTTTAAGTATGTTAGAACGGAACAGGCCGTATTAGATTATTTTTACCACGTAGCAGGCTAGTCAGACCGTGCTACGGGGGGGCGGTCCGAATGGGATTTGAACCCGGTCCGGTCGTGTTAGGAACTGGCGCCGTTGCCAAATACACCACCGGGCCGCCCCATATATATAATTTTACTATTATATAAAACTCTATACGAGCTTCTTTTAAGATAAAATAATTGTACCATACGTATGCACGTATGTTGCCTTCCTTTCCTGCTAAAATCTGCAGTTAACTAATACAATTAAGGCTCCTGCTCTATCTGCTATTTAATGGGTACGTGACTTCAAGCATGTGATTTTAAGTTTTTGCGTTTCTTCGCATGAGATTCTTGAGAACGAAACAATCTGTGTTGACAGTGACGGAACAGTTAAAATTACTTATTTTTAACAAGTAGTCGGATTGTCAGTCTTTGTTAGAAGGCCTTCCAAAACAAAACTTTGTGATCTATAATCTTAATACCGCCATAAAAAAGTTTGTTTAATTTAAATTGAAATGTAACTACCTTTTAACTATAATAAAAAAAAGTGAAATCTGAGGTGTTGCGTTTTGTTTTGTCCTTACAAACCGATCTAGTAATGACACGTATCGGTGTAATCGTTGAAAATTTTTCCTCGTCACTCTATCGAATCGTATCGATCATGATTGTACAAAAGCTATACGTGCGTCTACTGGTGTTAGTAGTAAAAGTTGATTCATATGAGCCATTTGACCATTTTGAACCAGTATCTACCATAGTAGCACCAGCAACTTCATCCATAATGAACACGGCATGAACACGCGTTCATCCTGATCTCGTTCGCGGTGGGCGTTCGGTTTGCCGTACCTGCGCACTTGGTGCGGATGCACAGCATGTGTCCTCTTCGGGTTTTGCATCCTGCTGGTTGGATCCGTTTACACCGCAGCTGTCTTTCTTCGCCACCGAAGCTATGAAAAAAAAAAATGAACCCAAAACGATCGTCATCTTCTGTGTTCGGGGTTTGAAGGTTATGCCGTGGAAAGTCTTTCCAGCTCCGTACGCTTTTTTACTGCTTAAAGCCATTCGAGAGGTTATTTTGCTTTGTTTTTGGTAAGTACGGGTTTTTGTAAGAACATCACGAACTGTGCTAGTGATCGAACCACGACTTGACTGAAAGGAAGAGAGTGAGATAGAGAGAAAGGCAGGAGGTTATAAGCGAAAAATGTTTATTTTTTTATGCACGGTAGAACGGTCAAGCCGTAGATCTTAAGCGCACAAATGTTTGAAAGTGGAAAAAACCTTTTCCTTTTCTCATTATAACCGATCATTTGCGGTCTCGAGTGGTTTTTCGGTTTTGTTTTGAAAAATACTTGCTCAATGTGTCAACTGATTGCATTCCATATGCTTGACGTTTGTGATCTCGATATTGCGTGGAGCAGTTTACACCCGACACTTGAAAGCTCGATGCAATCTTTTCAGCCCAATCTCGTTTAATTCACTTGAATATTTTTGTTGTTTTTGCAACGGTACACAAAGATTCAACGTGTACTTAACCAAAGTCAACAGAATGGAGCAGTGCTTCCGGGCAAGGCAGCTTTGTAACATACCCTGCACGTTGCATTACAAGTTAACTACGGACTGATGACAACGTCAAGCCCTGAAAGCCCACCCTTAGCGCCATTGCTTTTTTATGACTTTAATACACCGAACAGCGTATAGGAACCTCCCTCCCGATGGGCGAATACGTGCACCCCTGTCACGTAATTTGGGTTATTTTATATTGTTTTAAAGTGATTCCCCATCTCCATTGCGGAAATCCCTGCAATCTTCCACACATTCCCGCTTCTAACCTGGTACAGCCTCCTTTCACCGTGCGTCGCCACAGGGAACGCCTGTTTACGGGTGGTGTGCTATAAAACTGCAACCAGATGGGGTGTTGATGCCAGCACACAGGAGGAGTCGGGCAAAATTGGGACAAAAAAAAATTAATTTGCACCAAACTCCAGCGCGTTTCGCCCCACCGTTTCGCCCTTTAAGCCACGTCCCAAGCGTTTCAAAAGCACTTGGCATTCTTTTTCGCTGGAATGTGAGGTTTTCCGTACGGTGGCAAACAGCCCTTTCGGCCCACGCTCGGCAAGCGGATGCAAACGAAACGCTTTCGTGGAGCTTGCTGTTTTTTTCTTCACTTCTTTCTTTCACTTCCTTTGCCGCTGTGTTTGTTCCAAACCGTGCACCGCACGGATCGCCACACCCCTGCGAAATTGATGTTTGCACGTGTAGATGTATCGCTTTTGCCACTGCCACTTCCGGCTAATGCATACGCCTCGGTATCCCGCCATCGCATCGATCCGGCGAAGTTCAAGTTTGTTTATTTAATTCTACGTGGCGACGCGCGACAATTCCTACCGGCAGCAAAACCGAAGGACATCGTGTGCTGACAGTGCGCGAGACACGTGACATCTCGTTACCGGCGTTGTTTTGCCCTTCGCCTGCGTTTGGTTTCTGTCAATTTCTCGCACTCGGGCCTCCCCACAGAGCTGCGGAAAGGTAGAAGAAAGGGGATAGAACAAAGCAAAACACAACGAAACAAATAAAAAAAAAAATTGAAGAAACTTTATTCGGCTTGAGGACGAAAAGCGATGCGAGACGGGACCTGGTGCCTGACCTCGACCTGCCTGTTTGTCCTGTTTTGGTGGCTTATTTATCTGATTTTATTCATTCGTATTCTGATCGTGCATTTCTGGCAGGTTTGAACGGTTTTTCGTTCGCGTTTCTTTCTGCAGCTGTTGTTGCGACACACTAGCCAACAAGCATTGGCCTAAAGTGCTTCAAGTGTGTATGACTGTAAAAAAAAGCAACAACCCCATCGCAAAAGGGATGAAATCTTGGTCGTATACTGTGTGTTTTGTGTGTCTTGTTTTTTTTTCTCCTACAGAAAAGGCTAATGAGTAAAGTGAAAAGCATACATTAACTAGCCTGGTTTGTTTTTGTGTAGCACCAGCTATTAAGAAGCATGCATACCACGGCCATGCCTCATTATACTAGCGGAACGAATAATTAAAGTCACTCTTTCACAGTACCGCACAGTGTACGTTTCGAGAGGCATTAAAGATGTCCTTTTGTGTAAAACCTTTCTGCTGGCTTACGATTACACACGGTTCTAGAATGAGCCTCGTCTGACCAGAAGCAAATTTGTATCTGTATTTTTTTTTATTTTAGTTTATTTGAATTACACCCTTTTCACGTCCGTTTGGATAGATTGATACTCATTTGATTGTTCAAATAAAGAAAAAAAAAGATAGGCAGAAAGGTTACAGAAGTAATGACGTAGTTGGTCTTTGTGTTTGAACACTAAAAGTTGAAAACAGTTGGTACAAAATTACACGTGCCGCCTTAGTTGACTAAATTTTTAGGCGTTTGCCTACATTTAGGCGTAAATCATAACAGTCCGATAGTTGAACAATAACTATCATGTTAAAATCTACTATAGGAAATCTGTTCCATATTACACAGTTAAAATAGTTTCATTAACACAAACAATATGTAGACGCCTTTTAGTATGCAAAATGGTACTGTTTCACTCAAGGGTCTTATTTTAAGCGTCAATTGATTTGATTTCTCCGCTAGAAGAACTTAAAAAAAAACGACTCCCAAAACCGATACACAAAACCTTGTTTGTTTTAAACCGACGGGAAACAGCATTTACCTGCCGCTAAATGAACTTCTTAATCCGCCGTGCGGATCATATCGGCTTACGGCGTAAGCGTTAGGCTTAGCTGGCCAGCTCAGCCACCGTGCCTGGCTGGCAAGCAATTTGTCTTCAAATTAATTTCAACTCAAAACCGGTCCCCGATTCCCGTTCCATTCCGCATTGACGGGTCGTAAAACGAGACAACGATAGCTAGATAATAGAAGACGTACTTGCAAAGTTAGAACGCGACAATCGTTTTCGTGTTTTCGCTTTCCTTTCCTTTTTGTCCCGTCTCTCGGCGGCTCCCACCACTGCTCTGGCAGCGATTGTGGAGCACCATTCTAATCCTCTAACCGAGAACCCGACCGGATCCGGATTCGGGATCGTCAATTTGCCAATTCAAACCATGTCGTACTCTCCCCAACTGCTACTTTGTTCCGTCTGGTGCTTTGCGTTTTTTTCTTGCGCTTCTGTCGTGTCCAAATACTCGTGGAAAAGTTTCAACCAAAGCAAATCCCGGGCTTTTAGTGCTGCATTGAAATCGAGCAATTTTCGCTGTTCTTTTATTTTTCTCGTTGTTCGCGGGCAACGTAGATTTGTTACCAGCAAAAAAAGAAAAAGAGTACAAAAATTTTACCAGCGTATTTAGCCTATAAATACATAGAAAGAAATATTTTGCACAACTATTGCACGCTGCCTAAAAGTATGCAAACCGCACGACAAAACGCGTAAAGTGACGAAGCACACACACGTTAAAAGTGTCTAAAAATGGGTTTGTTAATAGCTTGCGGTTGATTTCTGTTTTGCACGCATTAAAGTCATTTGCGGTACGTACGGAAGCGACTGCTTCCGATAGTAGCAAAGATATCAGTGAGAGGATTAAAACGCTTGCAGGTTGCGTAAGGTATGGTTTTATTTCCACCCAGCATGCCGTCTGACGCTTGCTAAGCGGCTACGCTTTACGCAACCCGTGAACAGTTTATGTTGCCACTGTTTGCATACCATATCAGCTCTCGCACATGCCCTGGCCGCTTGCCTCAAACGCACCGTTCTCGTGGGTGGGGTGCTGTCTTAACCGCCCTCCGCGCGGGTGGAAATAGTACAGCTCCGGGGTTGAATGGGTTTTGCTATTTGTCGCCCGTATATCGCGTGGCGCGTGTTGAACTAATCCTATTTCCCCAGCTCGCCAGCTACAAAAAAAAACCCTTTTCCCCCTAACGCAAAACCTCGCCCATCAGCAACCCTCTTTTGCAAACCATCGCAAAAAGGCGACTTTCGCGGCATGCAAAGGACATTGGTTGGCATTCAATTTTCGGCTTTTAGCATATCGTCCCACCCGGTGCCTTGAGCTCCCAGCACGTGGAAGAAGAGCGGAAAAGCGTAACACGAGACGGTAAGAATGGCAAAAAAGCAAGTAAAAAAAAGAAACGAAAAGAGATGAACTCCCATCCAGTATAATGGGAGCCACCGCAGCTAGCCGCAGTTTAATTTTCCCGCTTTTACACAGGTAATCTCATCAATAATGCAGCTTTAGGTCGATGCTCGACTGATGCTGCCGGAGCCGAAGCAGCGGGAAGGAATAAAACAGGCCACCCTCTCTACCCCCAACAGCTCCCTTTCTGTTCGTACCCTAATCCACCCTTCCTTACGGTTCCAGCACCTTTCCACCTTTACGCGGGGACAATCAGCCCGGATCCGGGCGCGTAGCAGGGTGGAGGTTTTGATTTCTTGTTTCCACTATGTTATGATCGTTTTATTCTGTGTTCTTTCTGCTCTCTCTCTCTCTCTCTCTCTCACACACACACACACACAAACACACGTACACACAGTGTGTCCTAACATTCCATGTCAGTATGATTTTCTAAAGTTTTCCAGCTCAGCGAGGCGTGTGAAAGGATTTTCGTTCTCCACCCGGCAACCGGCACTGCTACCGCAAACTCCACCCCCTCCCCCCCACCCCCTTACTGCCGCACATGCCACCCCGCCCTCCACTTCACTCTTCCCCTTCTCCTCATCATCAGTCACCCACCCACACCCAGCGCTCGTTCGCTCACCGTCTCGATGTTTGCGCGCCGGCAAAAAGGACGTCTTTGCGGTGATCCTTTCAGAACACTGCGAACCATTAGAAAGATTGCACGCCCCCTTCTCTATTTTCCTCAATCCCCCTCTACCACCACTTTCCCTGCCTCACCAACCCCCTTCTCATTCACCGTTCTGGTGCGCTGCTCACAAGAAAATGGGCATTTTCCTTCCCGAGCCTATTGCGTCCCGCAGCCGACCGTGCGCCATCCAAATGAAATGACTGGTTTGATCTTCACCGCCGCCTGTACCTGTACCACTGTGGACCAGCAAGAAAATACAAAACATCCATTCCACCCGGCCACCCGACAAGCTCGTGCCGTCTCATGCTTCACTTCCAACTCTAAATGTTGAACCACCGGTTCACGTACCATCCCGGTGGTCAACGTTTTTCGGTGGCCAGCGAACCAAAGGTGCAATTGCCCTTTTTTTTTGGGTAAAGGTGGTCGAAACATGAGGCCGTCCATAAAATCACCGTTGCATGGATTGTGATTAAATTAATTTGTTATTTACAGGTTTCACCCTGCCCAAACGCTGTCCGATATGTATTTTGCCTTTATTTTATGGTGTTTGTTTATTTTTTTCATTCGCTGTTTTCTTTCATATGCTGCTGCGGTTGTGGTAAAAAACCGGGTTGGCAGCAAAAAACTAAAAAGTGAAAAACAAAACAAAAAGTACATTTCAGCCTCTTCCGAATGAAGTGAAGCAAGGCTGGGCAAGCAAAATGGTTTTGTGTGGCAATTGCTTTTAGAGCCTCTTGATCCGAACGAATTCCATTCGGTGCTTGGGGCACATTTGCAATCGAGCTAAATGATGTTGAACACTAATTCCCGACCGTGGACGGGATTAGCTGGGTTGCGTTCAGTGCATATATCTCGAATTATCGGCTGTAATCTGCTTTTGGTAGTAAGAATCACACAAAACATCGCAAAATCATTCTTTTTTTTGTTATTTTGGGAAACTGGTTTCCGCATCATTTCCCACCGTACGGCAATGATGAAGCGAGCGAATCTTTATGATGGATATTTTGGCCGATTCTTTCTTTCCAAATCAATGCTGATGTGATGTGATTTTTTTTTCTCTTACAGAAAATTTGTTATATTTTTTAGATAGGAGAAATTCGAATCCACGAGTTGGCTCTCGAAAGAATCAAATCTTTAGATTGCATGCAACATTGTGCAAACTTTAAATATTTCAACAATGTCCGCAAACACTCAAACCAATAACGAATGCGATTGGGAAAACGGCGAACAAATCAGCCCCTGATCAAACGCCCGCGCGTGCACAGCTGTCGTGCGGGTTGTCGACCTGCAGGCGCTACTCTGCACTAGCCGGCCGCACGCTTGAACAATCCACTGAATGTGAGTATGAGCAAACTTTCTCCGGAAGAGCAAAAGAAAAATGTACGAAATATGTAGAAAGACACACACACACACACGTACAAGGGAGCTTATCCACACAAAACACAAAACAGTGTGAGGCATTGCCTTGGCTGGTGGCACAGAAGTGGCATGAGCACACACAAAAACACAAAACAAAACAAAACAACAAACCATCGTTATGCCGCTGCTGTTAGTCACAATATTGAAACCGCATAAAACATTCGTTTTTCATCGCAAAGAAAAGTCATAAAAGCGATGCCGAACGAACCACTGGGAAAGTGGGAAGTAAAAATGCCAAATTGTGCTCGTTGAAAGCACGTGGATGGAGTTTAGGTTTTTTCTTCTGTCGCCGGCTAGAGAGCGGTGCTTGCCGGGCACGAATGTGGC
>STHB01007244.1:0-15196 GCA_018908115.1 Anopheles rivulorum | reverse complement strand
CTTCGTTTTTGTCGTTTTCCCTAGCACAACCAGAACCTTCCCCTCGGGGTGGAAGCATTGCCCCCGGTGGTCGAAATTTCAGCCTCGGCAAACCGGGGTGGAACTGAAAAGCAAAGTGTCATGCCGGCCGGTCGTCTAGTGCGCTGTGCTGAGACGATGCGCCCAAGAAAGCGGAAGAAATTGTCTCAAGCATGTGGAACGCCGCTCGGTGAAAGAGTTGGAGCATACAGGCAGGCAGGCAGACCAAATTGAAAAAGGAAACCCCGGGGCGGAAGATTAGGCGGCTACGTGACGCATATGTGAAAGTGACTCGTTAAAAGCTCCTGGGGATATGTTTCAATTACCGAGATGAGGCAAGCGGTGGTGCCGGCGTGTCGATCGGCCTTTCGGTTCGGTACGCGCTGTCCACATCGTTACCCAACGGCACCGGATCGGATCGGAAAACGATGAATGTAGGCGATTACATCAGTGATGTGGACCACCGTGAAGACGATGACACCATAGGCTCAAGGTGAGAAAAATTATTCATGAAAGGAAGGTTGATGAAAAATTATTTCCCAGCACCGAAATAGCCAATATTCCAATTTCGAACACCGGGTGAATTAGCAAGCAGATTGTCGACTTTCAGTCGTGTTCGACCAGTGTGGTGTAGCCCATGTAAAGCTTAACATTCCATTAAATTAATCCATATTAATCCTTTATCAATATCACACGTCAATTTGATATGAAAAACTAACGTTTCTTTTTCAACAAATTGCACAAAAGTGTACAAATATTAATTCTTTTAAGTCTCTCTCTCTCTCTATCTCTCTCTCTCTCTCTCTCTCTCTCTCTCTCTCTCTCTTTCACTCTCTCTCTCTCTCTCTCTCTTTCTTTGGCTTAACGACCTACTCGGTCATGCCGGCCATCAAATGGCTTACTAGACTATTAGATACCACGTAGTTGAATAGTCAGTGCTCACTACGGGGGGGGGGCGGTCCGAATGGGATTTGAACCCGGTCCGGTCGTGTTAGAGACTAGTGCCGTTTCCAAATACACCACCAAGCCACCCTAAATCTGTTTAAGTGCACTCTTTAATTATTAGTTGCTAAGATTATAAACTCGAACCTTTTAAATATATCTTTAACCTTTTTAATTTTCTTTGAAATTCTCCAATTTTAACTAGACATTTTACTAATCTCCCGGTATCAAAAGACCTATCGTTTGGATCTCAAGAAACAAACATCAACTTAAGTGAATCCACTACCTTCGGAGACTAGCGAAAGCCGTTTATAATCTGTATTTACCATGTACAGCAACAACGCGGATATGCACGATATGCTAAAGCCACTGCTGCTCTAAGGCAAACCCGGACCCATTATCCAATCGATTTCCCCAAGCGTTCGCGGATTGACGAACCGAACCGAACCGTTGTTTCTACCACCAATTCGCGATAGTGGTGGTGCGAGCTTTGCGATTTACTTTTTCATCACACTTTAATCCACTGATTAATAGCAAAATCGAGCCGAACACGCGAACACGTTTCGTGTTTTTTCCTACTTCTATCCCTCCATCGGAACGAAGCTGAAGTTCTCCGAATCGATTTTGGAAGGCGCAATGTTCCCTTTTTTTCGTTTTTGCTTCATTCTTTGCCTTCCGCTAGTAGACAAAACAGTGAAGAGTTTAAGCGTGGAAAGGGAGTACAAAAGAAACAAAGAAAAAATACAGCAAGTACACCATTTGCCATTTGATAGCATTCCAGTGGAACCTGGAGGAAGCCATCGAATAATACCGAAAGACGTTAGATCCTTCCGAACGTTCGGCCCATCAACGCCCGCCTTCCAAAACCACTTGGGCAAGACATTGTTGAGCGTGGAAGCAGTGAGGATGTGTCCTCTAATCGGGAAAACTGTCATGCCTCGTTGTTCACTTTAAACCACGGGTAATTTGTTCGCCTCCTTATCCTTTTCGGGAAAGCTGGAGAGCGGAAACAGAAAGAGAGCTTTTCGCCCGCGGGCGTAAACGAGGGAAATGGTACCATGGGACACATCCGCCCAAGGACATTCAGCAGCCCACGTTAGGCGCGAGACGGATGTTTTTCCTCTTCCAGTGCTTATTCCGTGGCTATGAAAACTTTCTCTACCTTGCATCCTCGATTGGCACGCAAGAAAACCGGGCGACACAGGGAGAAAAGAGGAACTCGGGCGGGTGTCAGAAAAGCAAACCGGAAACACGAAATAGCGACGATGCAGGAGTCGCCTTCGCGCAGACCGCTGCGAGCGACAAGGACGAAAGCAGCAGTCTTTCCCATCGAAAGATTAGTCTTGCTCGATGAAAGATAACTTTCGTGACGGCCAAATCTCGTTATTTCCGTTCGGTGGGTAGATTCCACCGAATTGGTGGGTGGTGTGGTGGAACCCCTTTCTGGCATACCCGTTCCCCACGCCGGACATAAGCAGACAAGAGATGAATGAAGTGGTTGGTTCGTACGACGCTTGTTTCCCTTCAGTCTGTCTCGATTCCTCGTACTTCCACAGTAATTCCGGTGGCTCTTGTCTGTTCAAATGTCACCGCCGGTTGGATGGATGGCTTCTTTCCGTACCGAAATTGTCGTTTTTTCAAAAATTATCACCAAACGGCGACGTGTGCGGCGTAGTTCAGCGAGAGCAAAAATCGTTTAAATCAAGCCGAACCATTTCGCGATACGAGTATGAAAAATTGTTCCCATCCGGGGACGAGTCGTAACCGCTTTTTTGGCTGCTTACTACCTAAGCTTGTCTAGGCCACTTAAGAAAAAAAGAAAATGAAGGGGAAACCACACGGCTGAGCTATCTGTGTTGGCCACGAACGGTTAAGCACGAAATCCCCGTGACAAATTAGAACGAAACGCGAAACAAGCACCCCGAAGGACACGACTGCCTTTTGTTATCTTTCGCACTGAGAAAATGAAACTTACTACCAGTGCAGATACATTTTACGGGCACATTTCGCTGGGAATGTTGCCGTTTTGCGAAATGCATCATACAGGCGAAGCTTTACAATTGTGCTAGCAAGACCAACTAGGAAAGAAAAAAACATAATGATAAAATGCTATCGGAGGATATTTTTCATTTCTAGACGTCTTGAATGTAATGAATCGTTTAGTTTGCGAATTATTTGATCGTCTTAAGGAATGTTGAGCGAATTTTAACATTACATTGGTGCATAACTGAATATAATAGATCAGCGGTGCTTTTTGGCAATTAACAACATTTTAAGATCTGCAAATCAATCTAAAAAGGTAACAGTCTACACTGCCAATAGCAAGATACGTAAATGTATGTTTAAACTAAGGCAAAAAAAGATAAAAATAAATTTAGTTTGAATGGGTAGCATTCGTTAAATACACATTTTGTAATGCAAATTGCATAGTTTCAGGAGTATTGCTTCAAAAATGTCTCTTTTTCGTAACGTCTTCAGCAAATGGATAGTTCTTATATACTCTGGGGAAATTATCACAAATAGTCTTTCTAATGAATAATGCAAATAATACTTAATATGGAACGCTGGCGAGAGCTACGAAAATAATGACAATAAACATTAAAACTCTTTAGTAATCGTAAAAGCAATACTGTCGTACAATCGGTAACTAATGGATTCCAAATAAAATAAAATAAAAGCAAAAGAAAAACAACAAAGGTTAAATTTCAGTAAATCAACTGTATGCTAAAACGACCAATGCATCGACAAATCCTAAAAATAGGCCTAAATCCAGTTTAAAGTAATTATTTCTGCATTTTTAAACTTCCTGAGATACAAGGTATTATAATGTTGATAAAACACAATTTTTATGTAAGGCATTGGAGTAATCTGTTGAACCAAATAATTAATAAATAGCACCGGTATCAGATGCACGATCGATGGTGGATCGATATGGCGGTTACGTTGCGATTAAAGGATTAACTATGTGAAAAATGACAACTGTTGGGTAGAGCTGTTGAATAAAATTTTCCTTAACCGTAAAACGAAATCTTCTATGTTAATAACACCTTCCGATGTACTCCAAACATACGATTTGGCAAAAATCATGTTTAAGTATTGATCGTAAAAGAAAAATCTTAAATGTTATTTACTGTCATTTAAAGCTTTATCACCAAAAACCAAAAAGTTTATCTACTAATTTCTGGTATAATTTAATAAGCTATCTCTTCGCCACCATCGAACCATTTGACATCGCAAGATCGCAAACACTCACTAAAACACCATTCTCGCCTTAAAGTCAGCTGGCGCGGGCAAGCGAACTGGAAAATGAACGTTTTTCCGGTTGATTATATTTCTACCCTGCCCGCTTTTTGGCATAGATCGTCTGGCGTCAACCCGCTGGCCAACTGTTGCCAATTAGGAGCACTCTCATTAAATCCGTGCCATCCACCTACCAACCGAGTGAATATTCAATTGCCTTGAAAGTCATATCGAATTTCTTTCCAAAGTACTCCCATCCACTGCACACAGCCGTCGTCAACGTTGGCGTGCAGCACGTCAATCACACCATCGCTATGCTAAAGAATGGAAGGGAGAAAGGAGCCAGACGATGGGTGGCAACATCAAACGGCAACGCCCACCGGCAACGTGTCTGTGAACGGTGGAGAAGCGAGTGCAAAATAGCATTAAATGTATTATCGGTATCATATTACCGCTCCGGTTAGCTTCCAGTCGCTTCGGTCGAGTGGGTCAACTAGTGGCCATACCGTGGAAGCTTCACGGTGGAAGATAACGCTTGGATCATATTATTAGTGGCACGGTCGAGAGTGCCCGGCACAGGAAAAATGCAATGGCGGCTTCTACAGCACCACCGTATTGAGGTCAGACAAAGGTTATCCAGCTCAAGAGGAGGTCAACCGCCGCTGGTACAGTGGAGCGTGAGGCAAATTGTTACAATTCCCACTTCAAGTATCCACCGGCCGAGCCACGTGCCGGCATGTACCGGCACAGCAAAAACTCAACCCGCCCACCGCCCAACGGAAATTGCAGTTCAAATGTCAGCTTTATCGTGCCGTGTACGTCGTGCAAATTCCACTCGAGTGACAACTTAATGGTATGGTCTCGATGCGTAAGTACTTAGCGCCCGTGCACTAAACTTCACCCAGAAGCAACGACCAGGCGCTCTTCTTA
Organism: Anopheles rivulorum; assembly: GCA_018908115.1. NCBI lineage: Eukaryota > Metazoa > Arthropoda > Insecta > Diptera > Culicidae > Anopheles > Anopheles rivulorum. The sequence goes on along the minus strand of STHB01007244.1, from coordinate 10,066 downwards.
TTAGCTCCGACACGGCAACGGGTAATTAGTGTACGAGCCTTTCATTAAAAGAATAACTGATGCCAATGATGATGATGGGCTTCGGGGAGCGTATCTTCATCGCGTTCCAGTTGTTCAAGAATATTCAAGAGTTTTATTTCTCGCACGGAACTCTTTCGTCGTAAACATTTGCTCGGGTAAATGAGTGACATAATTAGATTTAGTTTTCTTTTCAACGGTCCAAAGGGCAGCACCTACTTTAAATGGGTTTAAACATCAAACGACTTAAAACAACTTTAATTAGAAACGATTTTTACTGTGTTTTCCAAGAAATTCACACAAAGAATAGATAACGGCACCAAAGTTACATTCATTTGGCTTCACTGAAACTAACATTTTTTTAATTCAAATCAATCACTTTTTCGTTAATGTAGTATTTTATAATTATCTCTACCCACAGAGCAATATTATGCCCTGCAACAAAGACACGTGCACTGTTTATGCAAATGATTCTCGCAAAAGTGGTTCGAAGCTGCATCAACCAATGTCCGGGATGTATAGGAGTAGTAGACTGGTCTTCCATTTTCCTCTCGTACTTAATGCTCCATGCTCCACGCTGGGATCCATAATGACACGCTGCCAGCATTACCCTAAACGATATTGTCGCAACTCGTCCAGTTCATGCCGAATGCATCCTTTTCTTATGTTTTAAGCAAACAGAGCATCCTACCAATATTCACCCACATTACATGCCACCCATCGAGAGAATCTGTACCATCGTAGCTTTATCACACCGCGCAATTTGATCTGCGTCTTTCATGCATCCCGAGCGGTACGATCGCAGGTGGAGGAGCAGCACAGGTGGGGGGAAAGTAAATATTGTCCGGCAATAAATTTCCATCCTTTCCCGCAGCATGGGGCAACCATGGCTTAGAGCGTGACCATTGCAAATGGCTGATGTACAGGTAGCTATCGAACAGAACAGCCCAGAAGTTGCGTCCGTTTTGCGAGCAGCATCCGAAGAAGCTAGTGGACCCGGTGAAGCGGAAATACGTTTGGGCACGTGTTAGTTTTTCCAAGACTTTGAAAATAAAGCCCTCCCCTCCTCCAGCGCAGTGTACCGTTCACACGTCGCCCTGCTCAAACCGCATCGCAGACGGATAATGTCCTTTGCCCACACGCTCTAGATAAAGCACCTGGAATGGCTTATTTCCGCAGCCGGTCACAATTCGCCGACAGTAAAGGTGTAACCTGCTGGCTAGCGCTGTAGAGCCCTTACCTTGGCTCTCTAACTCCTTCTTGCCCAGTATTCCCACCATTAGCACGCCACGACAAACAGGTGCTCCGGGGCCGGTGCCATTAAATTATACAAATAAAACAACATGCGCTATTTGCATTTTACATTTAGTCGTAGGACAGGTTCGGTTCGCCTTGTGTTCGCCCGAGTCGGCACACCGGAATGAGCACTAATGTCACCGGGTTGCCAGCGTCTGACCGTCATCCCAACCGACGATCCTACTACTGCCACCCTGCACGAGATGTGATGATTTTCTCTGCTGCAAATTTATCCACCACCAGCGCAAGGTGCAGGTGAGATGATTCCGTTCCGGTTTAGGACTTCCGTGCTCGGACTACGGTGATAAAATAAAATAGAGTGGAAATTGCTTTTATATTAAATATATTCATCTTCTCCCGCCAACTTGTCCTGCTTGTCGCTTGATTGTGCTTGCACATCGAGTAAAGCCATACCATCCGAACCGGTTCTTTCCTTGATCCGTTCGAATGCAACTGATGGTGACATGGGTTCCTGGTTCAGCAATGCCTGGCGACTGTACTGTGATTATCTAGGTAATTTTTAAAATTCTCATGCAAACAACTCGGAATGGCAAACAATCGGAAGCATATGGTACAAAGTTGATCAGTAACTAAATTACAGTTTGTGTATGTTTGTGTAAGAACTTGAAGAAAAGTTGCTTTACACAACTTAAATTATTATTTATTGCATTACAAAGTGAATATTGCAATGAAAGCTTCAAAATGGCATAATTTATAACCTTCAGAAAATTTCTTTGATCATTGAATTCAAATGTTCTACAGAAAGCTGCAAATTTTACCTTAAATTTCAGTTTAAATTACTGTTTCCAATTAAATTTGGTGCATTTTCAAATGCAAATTAATTTGACAATGCACCAATATATTTTGAAAATCATATTTTCGTGTGTAAAGTTATCGCTCTGAACAGGATTGAAATGTAGTTCCTTTCCTTGAATAACTTAATAAGCAATTTCCGAAGAGTTGGCTTCCGTTTTACACATTTTTGTAGGTCTTACTATCAAGAAGATATGTAAAAGTTATGCATCACTTCTGGTAGAAAAGTTTAACCAAAAAAAATAATGTTGCAATATTGAACCATTCTAGTCAAAAATACTCGGCGGCTCGGTGGTGTATTACTACTAAGGTGGTGCTCGGTGGTGTATTTGGCAACGGCGCTAGGTCCCTAACACGACCGGACCGGGTTCAAATCCCATTCGGACCGTCCCCCCGTAGTGAGCACTGACTATGCAACTACGTGGTATCAAATAGTCTAGTAAGCCATTTGATGGCCGGCATGACCGAGTAGGTCGTTTAAGCCAGAGAGAGAGAGAGAGAGAGAGAGAGAGAGTCAAAAATACTGGTCCGGTAGTTCTAGTGTTAGTTTATAAAAATAAAAAAAAATTAAAAATAAAACTATACATCAGTTTAACAAGGCCAAATAATTTAAAAGTTCCTTTTACTTTTTAATAAGTGAAGACAAAAATGTCATTTTTTTAATAATCGTAGATTTTTCCTAGAAAACCCCAATAAAAGAAATGAAATCCTAATTGTTCAGAAATGGAGGCGCCTGGTGGATCACATTTTCATATAATCGATTTTTCCTATTTCATATCGATTCCTTCTTCCCCACCCATACTTTCACCCATTTTCCCGTTTTAACATTGATATTCATGTGTTCTGAGTTATTTCTTTCAAAACAAAATTTATTAATTCAAACTTGTGGGGCGCAGAGTTCGCCATCGCCCAGAACGGAAACTGTTTATTATACACATTTTGAAACACTGTCAATATTCGGCGCGTTCCGCTTTTCGTTCCCTTCGCAGTAGCAGCACCGTATACCACAACAATTAATGCACTTTTAATTACGGCGCCCGTTCCGTTCCCCAGCAAAGGTGCCTTCTTCCGAGACGCCATCCATCGTTCACGCAGGTTCATCCATTTTGGCATTCTGGCTTCTGACTTGGTTTCTTTTTTCTTGCTCTCTCTCTCTCTCTCTCTCTCTCTCTCTCTCTCTCTCTCACACACACACTTCTTTTTTCGCTTGCTGTATCATTTACCCTCTAGCATTATTATTACTTCCACCTCCTTCATCCTGTGTGCTGCGGGATAGCCGAACCGTGAAACGCTTCATTAAAAATCAAATTACTTTTAATGCTATTGCTGGTAATTATTTTGATGTCTTTAATGCTTCTCCGAGCCTGGATCCTGTGCATCCTGATCGCGTGCGGTAGCTGAAGGAAATGAGGGGTGACCATCGATTGAAGGTTCAAAACTTTTTTTAATTGATGTGCTTGTAAACGAGTTAGTGTGTACGAAATGCAACGCAGCGTTTGACGGATTTCAAACATCTAATATTATCGATAAAATCATGAAATTGCAAAACTGTTATGGCAATAGATGCCAAAATCAAATTCAGGAAAACATTCATTAGAAGGACAAACCACAAATTTAACAATCAAATAAACAAATTCCCTATTTGCGACAATCAACAATTATCGATATATTCGTTTTAATTTTAATCGTTTCTTTCAATAGTTTGTAGTCTTTTTGCAAAAGATGCGTTCAATTTTAGCAAAAAAAAATATTGAAATATTAAGCTACAAGTTGAAGTTTGTTAAAGTTTGAAGAGATTATATATTATATAAATTTAAAATTTAAACATAAATTTTATTTATTAACTGTTTTACGTTTACCAGTTTGATGCACAAACCATAAAAGTATTAATCCAGGAACAGAATCATTTGTTTTGTTAAGAAAAGTTATTTAAAGTGTAATAATAATCGTCCCAACATCAAAATCGTCGATTTATTTCATAGAAACAAAAGACAAAATTCAAACTGTTTTATAAATCAGACAAAATATAAAGAGACAAGAGACTAACAGAAATGTAAGACTTTGTGCGTTAAATTCTACAAATTTATACACACCTTTCCTACGGACCATAATGCCATTAACAATCCGAAACGAATGGTACGCAATCGGACAGGATTTGACGTACGATTGATTCACTAACAAATGGAACAGCTCCTCTCGTTACATGCCCTCCCGGTAATTCTGCGCAACGATCGATTAGAACCTCCATTTACTACGCCGAATGTTCTCATTGCACGTGCACTCTAATCCGCTTTCTGCTGTACGGCTCCCAAACACCGTCCGCGCGACCTTCCAAAATGTTTCCAGTTTCACTTTTCCCGTGCGTGAAAAAATCCCACCAAATTCCGATCCACCCAGCTCCACGGCACGTGGGACGCTGAAAAGGCCGCGTGACTCAACGGTGAAGCAACTTCAACGCAGCATATTGATTACGATCACCTCAAAGCGCGGCTCAAGTGAGCTCGAGCTCGGAACTCCAACTTTCAAACGTTGATTGACTGTTGGTGGCCGGTGGCAAGTGTTTATTACGTGACACACCTGTTCGGCCAACCATCGGCATACCGGCGCTAGTACGTAACTCTTCCGGCAGTACCGTGGAGCCAACCGTTTCAGCTCGTTCGATCTCATTGAAAGTCAAGCGCTGGTCGGTAATGATATGCCACGAAAATCAATTTCAGCTTTTCAGGAAACCAGCGAATGCGCTCGATGATGAACTGCATTATTATGCAGCCCATTTACTGCACAGATCGCCGTGCAGCCAGTACGCGCAGGGCTTCACCGGAAGGCAACCCTAGTGGTTGCCACAGCAAAAGGGAACGTTCAAATGACGGTTCTTGTGGTACCTTTTGAATGATGGCTTAACGCGTCGTTTAGGTGCACCATTGGCACCAATTTGAAGAACTGCACCGGCGTTAACATTACCGCGTAAAGTGGATCGCCGTGAAACTCGTCAAATAGCGCGAGGAGCAGTATAAATTAGGTTAGTTTAAAAAACGATGATTTTTTATCATTTTAAATACATCGGTATTCAAGGAAAATAAAATAATTTGTAAAAATTAATGTAAGATTTGCAAATTACGAATTAAACACAAATGATGAACTTAGGAAAGGGATAATAAAAAAAACACAGTGGCAAATTTGTCACATTCGCTGATATCACAAACTGTTTTCCCGATTATTTAAATTTCTAGTAATTAGTGAAAAGATTCTTTAAGCCAAAATTTTGAGAAAATGAATAATTTGATCACTAAAAATTAATACTTTTTCTTAATTACTAATGATTGGAATTATCTTTGAGATGATAAGTAAAAAATTTCTTACTTTTCATGTCTAAAATTTTGTTAGATGTTTTTGCACATTTTTGTTCGATTTAATGTGATAAGTAGAAAATATCTGAACTGTATGAATAGCCATTCTTAATGATTAAAAAAGCAATCCCTAGAATATTTGTTTTATCAGGTACAAAAATCAGAAAAAATCAGGAACGCTCTATACGTCATTGATCATCCTGGGGATAAACACTCACTGGTGAAGATGAGCTTTACCAACGAAACTATTTGGGGTTTAAAGCTTGTATTTGAGCATCTAATCAATTTATGTTTGTATTTTAGATATCTTATCAGCCAGTGTCGGTGTTCATAAAAGTTATCTTAATTAAAGTAAAAGATAAATTTTAATTTAAGAAACAAATCCTTTCTCAATTGATAACACCACATACAAAAAAGGCCAGATCTTTGCCAACAAATATGTAAACACTTTTGCATGTAAGTTCTCGGTTATTGAGTTGGTTTTTTTAAAGTTAAGCCATATGTATCCATGACCCTAGCTGCTGATTGTTAGTTCCCCAAAAACCCATTTCGACTCCAACTCCTCCATGGTTTTACTACATTCAATTAGGGTTTTAGCTTTCCTTTTTTTTGTTGTTTCTTTCTTTCTTTTTTTTTCAACCACCAAACCACAACCTAAAATTCGTGGAATGTTCAATTAAATATTCTCCACTGCACGAGCAGTTGCAGAGCGTCCATCTCCGCCCGGGACGATGAAACCCGTACTCATGGCTCCACTGGGAGTGCTAAACAAAAAATCCCACCACCGCAATTAACGCCTTCCCAGCACAAGCCCTTCCCATGCTGTCTTGTGCCGTGCCGGAGGAAAAACCCCGGTATCAACCTTAGTGTCGATATTTACCACGAAAAAGATACAACCCATACACACATACAAACACACACAACGACTTCATTCTTTATCAGACAGCAAAAGTTTCTACCTTGACGGGAAGCTGGTTCAGGTTTGGGAGCGTTGAGAGATTTATCTTCGTCCCAACTTTGTTGCTGCTGCTGGGTTCTGGTTTGATTTTGTTGGGCGAGGATAAAAGGAGAGAAACAGCTAACAGCATGCTAACAATTCAATCCGATGCACCCAATTACCTCAAAACGAGTTAGAAGACAGACACACAGTCACACACAATCGCATCGCATGTGCTAAAAACGGTGATGAACTTATCACCTGAAGGTGAATGAACGGATGTGAAGCGATAAATAAGATTTTGTGTAAGAGAACAAAAAAAATAAATGCCTCCAGCACCCGTATGCACGAGACAGGCACGGACTGGGAATAGGTTTGGGAATGGAAACAGCCGCAAAAGGTACGGCGCTATGTTTCTCCAAGGACAAGGACACGCAGAGGAGAACGCAGACGACCGCAACGTCCTTGTGTGGTAGCATAGCGTCTGATTCGGGTGCTGCTGTGAGAGCCGGTCCTCGAGACAGTACAGATCAAAAACGGACGCCCATACGGACGGATGGATGGGAAAGTGCGAAAAAAAAGTACGAATCCCATCAACGATCCATGAGACGGAGGAACAGAACAAACAAGGCAGCTCGGAGAGGTTTGGAATCAAGGGAGAAGAGAATTTGCACGAAGCGCCAGACAGACGCGCGAGATCCTTGACTCCATTTTGCACCGACGGTACTAATTGGCGCCCGGTGAACCATGGTACGGGATACGGGACGCCTGTCACGGTGTCGGGACGGAGCACGACGGCACGGAAGATTAGATTCGGAACGGTGGTAAGAACGAAGATGCCGGCAAGTGTCCCGGGAGATGGCATCGGCACGGATCGGGATTAGTCAAAACCACGGTGAGTTGGGAAAAACGTGTCGAGTAGGACAATTCCTACCTTTAAATCCTAACATTCGCCACTCACACACGAAATGCAATGGAAACCCCCACGTAAGGACAAAAGTTTGACCACTAAGATGGAGTACGTTTCGATCGAGCATTTGCTACCTTACGAAGGAACAACGCTCCAAATCCGAATGCCGTTTGCCGGTGCCGCCGCACGACGCGCTGTGCTGACCTGCAAACAACGGAACGAAATAATCGCCCACAGATGCTACACAGACGATGACGAGAGATGGGAATTTATTTTGTTTTAGTTTTGAGTCTGGAGAAGTTTGGAGAAGCAAAACACAAAAAAAGGTACGTCGCTTCGTGTTCATCTCAAGCGGTTGTCTGGGTTTTTTGGGTGCGAGGTCAATGTAACGTGTATGGAAATTGTCGTTTTTCGAATTTGCTCCTTTTTCCTTCGCATACCTTGGAAGATTTTGGAAGGGAAGGAATGTGACCTTTTCGCTTATATTGGTGGATATCGATAAAAATGGATTTATGTATATATAAAGTGAACGTACAGGAGCCGTTCACGCCAAGAATAAAACACATTTTTACGAAATCTGAAGCAAAACACAAGCCATGGGTTCTTGCGGATAGCTAAATTAAACAGCGAATGTTCACCGGTGGAAAGCGAATCGGAAAAGCGTCCAAGCGAAATCAACCTGCAGCCGTGGGAATGCCGTGTCGTTGGGGGAATTGGGTTTGCCACCCGGTGGCAAACTTTTGCGACAAATGATTTATTTGACCGACCGTCGCACGACATTCGGCAAGGGCAGACACGGCACGGCAATCTTACGGTTCAATGCATTCGGATTCAATGCGAAGATTGCCACAGGACGGAATGTGAACTTTGAAGTGGTGTGGATGCGGTTTTTTCTCTTCTTCTTTGGGTTTCTATATATTTCATTTTTCGTTTGCCTTTCCACCTAACGCGCACGGCAAAGGTGTTAGCATGCATGGCGTTGATAAATTTATGTCCTTTGATTATGATTTCTCAATCCTTTTTCCTTTTTTTTACGATTTTCTACTGCGGTCGGTTTTCTTTTTCTCTCCTTTTATTTTGCAAAAGTTAGGAATTGTTAAAAAAACCCTTTTCATTCCAATGATGAATAGCGGCGGATTTATAGTTTGTCACTATTTGCTGAAATGCTGTGCGATGATAAATCGATAAGTATTACTACAGATCCAAGCTTTACTTTACTCGTCTAGTTTTGGTTTTGGCAATATATCTCCAGCTTAACCTCGTATCGATGGGATTGGAAGAATATAACATCTTATCACGTCTCCGTATCGAACGATCGGCAACGGAAAAGCAACAGTCTCTTACGTTATAAGGATGAAAGTGTTGGGAAAACTTTCTCCCCAAAATACATCCCTTGCTTCCTTAATCTTCCATCCAGTAGTCTTATTCCATTCACGTTTGGAAGTGGAAACTCATGTCTAGATTCAGAACGCTCATTAGGAAAGAGTCTGGTGCCTGTTTTCCTGCCTATAGCCTGTACACTTCTGACTGAGGGGTTCAAACTTTTTCCGAAAACGAAAACTATCAAACCAATTTTTCATCTCACCCTTCCCGTTCCAATGCGCATTCGGTGTCAGTAACGAGTTAATTAATATCATCCTACCTCACCAAAGCAGATGACTTCTTCAACCAGCATGTAAAAGGTAAAGGAACCCTCATCGATCTGAGTTTCACTTTTGTCACACGCGACGCAATTCCCTGGTGGCGTGGGCACCTATAAACCCTCCGTTCCCCCTTGTGCACGGTAACCCGTGCTGGATGTCATTGTACTTTTCCTGGAGGGTCGGGTCAGCTTGTTGCGCTCGCTTGTCGGCACGGATCTGCAGCATCGGTTTCACTTTTTGATAATGATGCGTTTTGCTTTTATTGGTGCAACGAACCGAGGGGTGCGCGTACTTTTCCGCACGGGGTGTTCCTGGGGTGGTTCGTTTTTTCTTCAATGCTCAGTTTTCTCCGTCTCCGATTCCTTCGGGTGACCCCGTTTGACGAACGGCGAGGACAATGACGATGTTGACGGTATCTGGTTGAATGAGAATGACCTACGTTCGGATTCAGGATACGGCTGTCCTAGGGGAATTTGCCCGACACGATGTTAATGCAAACGCATGCGTTTGTTCGTTTCGGGTGGGGAAGTTTAAGGACGAAGGAGAAAACATGCTGTCAGTTCGGCAGGGGGAACAAGTGATATTAATTTTGAGATGGTCAAATATCGTAGTAGTGAAATTTTTTATCAGATGCACTTACGATTTCACAAACCATTCCATTTAAAATGAGCATACTTTCACTTCTTAAGAATAATTGAATAACATAAGATCATTACTATTGCACTGCCGAGAGTTTCACAAAGTACATTTTAATGTATTTGCTTCATTTAGGATTAGAGTAGGATGGCTCCAAAAACGTGGTTTTTACTTATTTTGAGTTTATGCTAAGATGTTTTGATTTTGTTTTTTTTTCCGGATTTAACTACGATTAATCGTTAAAGTGATCGAACTTTTCTACAATGGATAAAATAGTACGTACAATTCGTCGTAAATAATTTTAAATTTGTGTTATACCTCCGAAAGTTATCCAAACCGTAACGATAATTATCGTTTCTGATCAATATAGACTACCCATACAAAAACACTTAAAACCCTTAACATGCAACAGCTCGCTGCTATTCAGACTGACAGCATTCACTGCATTTCCCCTCGTGATAAAATT
>STHB01007234.1:0-15200 GCA_018908115.1 Anopheles rivulorum | reverse complement strand
TCATAATATAACGAGTCCATAGGACGATCACGTTTTTATAATACTATAATGATACTATATTGATAATACCTAACCTATAACAAAGTTAAAATCCAATGCCTAAAATATTACATTACAAAACAGAGGACCTTTTCCGGAACAGTTTTAACTGGTGGACAGTTAATCGTTGTACTCACGATCGAAAGTTTTCTAAGCACAGGAGCTAATCGTCATTCATAGTAGTAATTAGAGCCTCGCCAATCATTGCTCAGTTTTGTGCTGTGTGGATAAGTTTCATAAGGCAAGTTCATACAGCGAACGCTATAGAGTAGATACGTTTAAGTTTAGCTTTTAGCGTATACCAATTATCTCTAAAACTGAACCCAACGTAGCTGGTCCACGACCAGCTATCCAGTTACTGAGAAATGAGTAACTCAACAGAGCGGTCGAATGCAAACGCATACGTAATGCGATGTAAAATTTTAATGACCATTACATCGCTATCAAATAGGTTGAGCCGTTGCAATCATGGGACTCCTTTAAACTTGACGATGCAGCAGAACAGAATCGTTTCAACAGGCTACATCGGCGTACAAAACATGAAATAGGTTATGCATGCAGACGACGAGAGAACCAGAAACGCGAAGCGATGTAAAATAAAAGCTTAAACTTAGCACGTCATTCCCGGGGAGTCATTTAATTTCCACTTCTCGTTTTGTTTGCCACCGGTGTTCCCGGTGACCTGCCTTTAGAAAGATTCTGAATGAATGGCTTCCCTGACACACAAAACTGCTCCCTTGAATGGTTCATCCAAAACCAATCAATAATGATGTGTTTACACTGCCGAACACATGATCTTTTCTTTGGCATCTCCTTCACAGGGGAAGAATCGTTTCCTTCGTTCTTTGTACAGGATCCGTGTTTGCCAAATATTCCCAAAACATCCCACGGAAAGGGTACAAACGTATCGGATGAATCGAAGAATCGAAGATTTCGTGCATGCTGTTTCCCAGTTGTGTGATTGTTGGTGTTGTTTTTTTTTATTGTTTTTATTCCTTTTCGCATGAAATCTCTTATCCAACGAAACACATGAGTTGGGCTGGTTCCCTTTTCCGATCGCGTTTGGCTTTTGACTGCACGCCATCAATCCAACGTTCCGTCGCGTAACTTGTACAGTTACGATAATAGACCGAAACGGTAATCGATGGCAGTCGCCAAAATTACATATAATGAATATTTATTACACCCCTACTCACCCTGCCCTTGCTCTCTGGTCAATACAGGGGGTCGAAATAGTTGCGAGTTGAGTCCCTTCTCTGTTCTTTTTCCTTCCTTGACCAGTGCATAGTAGCATTCTTGAGATCCTGATGTTGCTCCCGGTTTTTTTTTTCTTTTTTTTTGGCTTGAATCTGTGCTGCGGATGAGTATGGGCAAAGGAATGAAGATTTGTTGCGCTGGTAAAGAATCTGGCAGTGAATTTTTTCCCCTTTAGTGCTTGCCCCAGATTGCATGTTTGTGCGTTCGCGTTACGGTTGACGATGCATAACGAAATCCTTGTTGGCAGTGTTTTCGGGGTATTGTGAACAGGTTGTATGTTTCATCATACATTTTTTCACACCACATGCTACGACTGCGGGATTCGTTTTTACTTATTCTCTTTGCATTGCGAAATCATCAATATTCGTAGCACGTTTTCATCCGTTTTACATATAAATAATACATTTATTGATTTATTTATTTGTTTATTATTAGGGTGGCTGGTCGATACATAAATTATGTCCTAAAAAATTCTAATATAAAGATCCTTTTACGCTTCGTTTAACTCCATCTCACTGGACAGCTAAATGAGTTTTATTAGTTTTGCTTTATTTATTTATAATTTAGTATGACAGCTTTTCCACCGCCTTGTCAGTCTGATTTGTGCTAAATAAAGTCCTACGTTCTCGAGGCGTTTCATCCTCATTTTAGTATTTGTTCTTTTTTTTTAAATTTTATTATCTACAATGAAGGCTCAACATCGTATTGTCAACCAATTTATCACTTCTTCACAATGGGAAAATGATTAAGAATAGTTTTAAGAGTCTAAAATCTCAAAACCCTTCACAGATTTGAGATTTTATTATCTTGTTTTAGATTCTATACATCATTACGTATCTTTTTTTTCGAAGCGATTATTTACTTACTTAATTTACGGTTATAAATTAAACGTTAATAATCTCCACAATTTTCATTTCTGCGTAATTATGGATCATTGTAATTATGGATGTGCTATAATTATAAAGATTTAAAAATTAATTATAATTATTGAATATTAAACTTTAGCGGCGGACAGAAACGGATCAGATGTTATACAATTTTATTATAAAAAGATTATAATAAGGAACGCTAAGTATGCAGGTGTCATGAATCAACATCCCGTTAAGTCGGATTATCCGTGGATATGAAAGTTCTAATGCGATTTGACATTATTGCTGTACGAATAATTATTACATAATAAAACCCAATGACGATAACGGTTCCGATAATGAAAATTACAACATGAGGAAAATTGAGATTGTTTTGGTATTAATAAATTACACGTATGGGACTGCAAAATTCTCACAAATTTCGTCCGCACGAAATTCCCCTTACGATATGTCACGATAAGTATAGTGTTATTTCTTTTAGACATTCTCAAACTTCCATTAACATTTCTAAACGTTGGACGTAAACTTCTCACGATTTCGATAATCAGATATTCAAACAAGTCACGGTTATCAAAAACCTAAAAATCTAGTTGGACAAAGTTTTCACTTTAATCGCCCAATTCGATTCCGTGGTTAGCAGAGCTTTCCGAACTTTAACTGAGACATCATCTTGAGATTGCTTGTGTCTTCTCGTACCCCGTATGCCTTCAAGGCTTCGTACTGTTCGCTGTTAAGATCAATTTCTGAGTACTGTTCTGTTGCCTAGTAATCCACAGCAAAAGCATTCATGAAATGCATTGTGTGGGTGCATTAAACGTTCATCTGCTTGCAGAGCGCAAATTTCTCGGTGAACCATCCTTACTTCTGCCACGATACGAGTTCAACTGTTAGTTAGTGTTGCTTAGTGACATGCTCCCAAGCTCAATCTTCCCTTATTGTCTCTCTGAGTTTCAAAAGCTCCAAAAGAACGCTAGACAATCTATCGGTGCATGTAGCTAAAGCAACCAGAGAATTGTGTAATAGGAAATGACATTTGTATGTAAGTTTCATGATGAAAACCTGCATTACACTCGTGGAAAAAAATGATATTAAATTCTTGACTATTTTACGCTTAAATCATGTAATCCACATTTGCCTTTTTCTAGTAGAAATTAATAAAAATGTTGTACAAATAAATGTGAATTTGTTTCAGTTATAACTCTTAATTGAGTTGCAGAGTTTTGCAACAAATTGGTCTCAGCATGGCTACCCTATAGCCAACGGCTAATGCATAATTATAGCAAGTTATTCTATTGAGTCAATCGTTAAAACAATTCCTAATGGAACTAACTTTAAATCATTCGTCTATTTCAATATTACGAATGAGTAGATGGGTAGATATTATAATGAATACAGTGAAGACCACCTCTAACTCTAACGTTTTCTTTCTAAACAGATGAATACTCCAAAGAACCCACTGTAATATTCGTTTAGTGTTATTATGTTCCATATTTTATTTCGAAATTCTGTTTTCAGTTCATGTTAGTTCACTAGTACCAAGTCATATTTCCTTGTTAACTGAACAAAACAAAACAAATATCCTCGAATTCTTTATTTATTTTAGGATTAAGAACATCACACTGTACAAACGACCAAGAAGTTATGCAAAGTTCCATTCCTAGAAGGTTTTGCGATCATATTCGCGCTGGTAGCGACAGAAATCCAACCCATAGTAAGCATTTGATACAACCACAAGCAACATAATCCTGTAGCTGTCAGAGGAAAAAAAAAGTTCAACCCAACCCCTATGCTGCCAACGGGGAGCATATTCACCGACCATAATTAAAGGGCCCAACGTCCTATCCACATCCTGACAGGGTTAGCGGCTACAAACGCTTTTCGGTAGGATTAATTTGAATCCATTCCGACCGTTCCGACTGCACAAACGGGGCATCAACGGTGATCAAGACGTGTGATAGCCTCAAGTGCAAGCGTTCTCATGCTGCAAACCGGAGTCACATCGGTTTCGCGATGCACTCGTTCTTGCCGCTTTGGCCACAGATTTACTACCCCTAGAGCCGGTGTTGAGCGAACGGTGCAGTCACTGTCACGCCGATTCCCATTCCCATGCGAAACGTTCTGTTTTGCGGCACAAATTAATACATTCTAGATTAATGGGAATTTCATCACGTCATATTTCTGCACGTACATCAAGTGCGGTGATGCACTTGCATGCTTTCGTAGACCCGACGACGATCTGATTTGTTGGACGCGGGATTCGCGGCCTAACCTAGCCGATCCGCCAAGCGTTTTGATGATGACATTGTACGCAACCCGTAGCGGCAAACGACCTTTTTCCCATCTCAACCATTTCCGTTCAGTTCCGTATGTATTGCTGCCGGGGGCGATGAAAAACTCAGCGAGATTATCCGTGCGATAGATCCGTGGACACACAAAGTAAATCATGCAGCTGATTACATCTCGGTTCGTTCTGATACTCATTCACCGAAGAATCTCCCGTGGTGTTGCATCCCAGTAGTTGCGGGTAATTCCAGATCGGAAACAACAACAACAACAACACACAACCACAGGACATGAAGCGCGCTGATCAAGCTCATCAGAAATGCTATCAGAACATACATGTCGGTTCAATTTTCTCGTTTCGCCAAACCATTTATACTTTTTTGTGACCTATTAAGCAGCTCACCACGGAACATAACATCCTGCGGCCAGTATCAACCAAGGTACGTATTAAAAAATTAACCCAAATATCACAACCGTTTCGCTTCCAGGGATGGTACTTCATCAAGAACAAGCCAGTGACCACCAGTGAGCCAACTTTCTCTGGGAAGGTTCGGGAATTGCACCACATTCTACGCTCGTTAATAAACACAGCCACTCAATTCGGTGGTCATCCGTCGAAAAACCGTCGTCACCGTTCGACCCGTTGGGATTCGGGTGAGGATTTTCTCAAATTACCTATAAATTACTGGTAATCATTTCTGCGCCCAGCGCTTCCAGCAAATGGTCCAGTTTTTCGGGGCTCTTTGGGCTTTGGCTCATTATTATCTGTCGTATTATGAGACGTTCATTTTCGACGGCTGTGCATGCATGCATTGTGTAAGATCGCAAACAAACCGGGAGCCAAAAGTCATGGACAAATTGGGTTTTCATCAGCAAATTGATTCACTCACCATTCGTTGTAAGTGAAAAGAAGTGGTAAAAATGCGTTCTGGATGGAATGTTGATGCATCAAACTGTTCCACACTTACTTACGTCTGGGATGAAAGCAAATGTAGCATTGCTCATACTCATTGCACGGTCCATTACCTCACGTCAGTCCACATTTGCCAATTTATCACTTGTTGGTGGCGGTTCTTAACTGTGTCGTTTACTTTACTGTTCGTGTGCAAACGACGCACAGCTGGGAGCGGCTTCCCAAATCGCCCACCATCAGCATTCGCTACCGTGCAAGAAATAACGAGCAGAAATGCAATTACCATGCTGAAGACCGTGCTGAAATGTACAAATTCTTCACACATGCACAGAAGAGCATCATCACACGTTTTGTTCGTATTTTGCGATCAGTAGAGAGCAAAATATTGAGAGAAAAAAACACACTTATCAACGGTCGAGGGTTCCAAATCCATCCCGAAATCATTGCCATCCTGCAGATTGCAATTAAAGCATCAGAAATTCAACACACTCTTCTTTGTTCTGGACTGTTGGTAAACTACGAAACGCAGAATAATATGTACATACCGGGTGCCAATACCCGAAAACGGAAGCGGAAAACTGTAATGCCGGGAATGTGGCATGGTAAAACCAATGAAACCAGCATGGATCCATTGCACTGTACGCTCAAATGTTTGCTCCCCAAACACACACAGTGTTCTGAGTGTGTGGCAAATTGACACCATCATTGAACGTCACGTAAAGGAACCTCCTTCCGTGTGACATTTGATTGCGTTCAATTGTGTTCTGGGTGCTGCTAGTGGTGCAGCAAGTAATAAATTCATTTCCCAAATACCCACAATTTTCTGTCATCATTATTAATTTTATGCGTGCCAGGTGAAGCAATTTTTGTTATGAAAATTGCGTTTTAGATATGGAAGTGGCATACTAAGTGAGTTTGTTTAATGAAGATTTTATTAATAGTATTTTTCTATTACAGATGTTTGCATAGGAATGCTTCTAAGTAAATGGCGCAATAGATAGCAATTATTGGCTGTTTCAAAAATTAATTGTAGAACATATTTAAAGTGGACGATACTGAAGATACATTAATCAACGAGTTTAATTTGCCACTTCAACGAACTTTTTTTTTTAATTTGAAAAACTTAATATTTGGAAAATATTGTGAAACATCTTCAATTAAACAGCATCATTCCAGAAGTGCTGCAAAACAGTACAAACAAAATGAATCATATCACCCTATGACGAAGACTTTAAACAGAAAACATTAAATCGATCAAACAAATTCTCTGGCTCTAGAATTATAACAAAGAGAGGAGACATCATGAAGTGTAATGGAGTAGTAGAGAAAATTAGAATCGATAATCTACACAAGAACCGAAGGAGCAGTGGTCGGTCTGCCTAGGAAAATTCAGTGCATGTTTATTATGTTGATGAAAAATTCTAATCCAAAAACAAACGTTGAAGTACTGAAAAGTCCCGACCTAACGTTGATCAGAACAGAAAACCTACGATACGACTTTAAGAAAATAAAATCACTGATACTCAGCAAAATAGGAGATAAATCAATATTTGTAGTAACATTCGTGGAAGCTCTTGATGCGCTTGATCGTTCTGCTCTTTCCAATCCTGAATTTGTGTTTACCTTTCTCACTTCATTACTGCCAGTCTCGTTTCCAATCGAAGCAACACACACTCGCAATCGTCCGTAAGTTATTTCCAAATCAAATCGTGCAGAATGTCGCAAATGTCTGTGCACCCCGAACCGGACGATCAACAACCACCCGACTCGTCGTCGGCCATCTCACTCGAAAACGAAGCTTTGGTGTGGTCACTAGCATCCGCCGAAGCGTACCAACCCGCACCCATCGACATCAACGTGTGTCGGGCGGAGCAAATCGAACTTCCTGCCCTGCGTTGGAACCATTACGAGTCGCTTCCGGCCAGCATAAAGCTGACCAACACGGGCGAGACGGTTATTTTAAGTGCGCGTTGGAATGGTGACAGCCCTTCGCTGGAGGGCGGTGCACTGGATGGGCGCTATCTCTTCTCGCAACTCCACTTCCACTGGGGCCAAACGGCAATGGATGGTAGTGAGCATACGATAGACGGCTACCGACTTCCGCTCGAGATGCACGTGATCCATTTTGCCGAACGTTTCGGTGACCAGGAAGAAGCACTGTCCGCTCCTGGAGGTGTGTTGTGTGTGGTGTACTTCTTCAATTTGAAGTCGAATCCGAATCGCTTTATTGAACCAGTTGTGCAAGGCCTCAGTAGTACGGTGCTGCCAGATTCGTATACCAAGCTCGAACCCTTCCCACTGATTGACCTGTTCCACAGCTTCGTAGACGAATATTTCCTATACTGGGGATGCACCAGGAATGGACCGCAGGTAGCACCGATGCTGTGGATGTTATCGCGCACCCAGGAACCGCTCGATTTCCACCAGTTGAAGCAGTTCAACCGCATACTGGATCGTCGGATGCGTCCTCACTACCATCTGCAACCGTCGGAAACGGGACCGTCGAAGGGGAGACACCTGTTCCACGTCAATCCACGAACACCGATGGTGGTCAGCACGCTACGGATTGAACCGCCACAAAAGTTCGCCCACACACGGTGGATCGTTGACCGCCAGCCGGTCGATTGGAGCTCACCGGACGCATGTCGTCAGTACGTTGCGATGGTGCGCGAGCATCTGGCCAAGCAGAAAACTGACGACGAAGATAAGATACTATGTCCAGAGCAGGTATCCACAGCAAGTTCGGAGAGTTAATGTTTAATCGTTCTGAGGCTTACGCTAATAAATTGAACATGTTTTATTGTTTGTATTAAACTGTGACACGAAAGAGTTTTCTCTCTTTTAATATAGTTACTGGAGGTTTCGCTGTAGCGACAATGATCTGGCATTCCTACACAAAACTTCCTAAAATTGTAGTACTTACAAAGGGAGTTCCAGAACAGCAACACACTTAATGCAAATTAATTAGCAGCAATTAATACAAACAGCGTCAATGGTCTAAAAGCTAAATGTCACCAACAAAACATCGTCTTTGGACATCAATTTTGTTATGCCAATTATCATTACCATCATACTTAATTTCGTAATAAACATTAATATTTAGGATGCAAGCAATTTGAAACACAAGCACACTGTTTATGTGTATTCAGTGAGCTCGCTCCTAAGACATTGCTTAGATTTGTTGAATTGCTATAAATGATGCTATAAAACTTTATTATAGACAGTAAAGTATGCCCATTCAATGCACATACTACATTCTTGAATATTAAAAGCTAGCGATTTCCTTGCTTTGCATACATCTTTTGGAGAATTGATTATTGATGTAGCTATTCCATTGCTACCATTTCCAAACTACACCATACCTAACCTTGCCCTTTTACACTGTCGAAACATTCACGTCTTGACTTTCATGCCACACTCACGAATCTTCTTTGTTCCCACTGGATACCTTCTGCAGACTTTTCTCCAATCATCTCACGCATGTCGCCTTCAATCAGCGCAATGTTCATCCATCCTAATCCTGGATAAGGACCCGGACGCCCTTGATCGGCGATGGTAGCAACCTTCACCATTGATTACCGTTCGAACGCGTTGACACATGAAGAGCCCTTTTTGCGTATCGAACGGGGATTGCTAAAAGGTGAAATAAATTCCAAATCTGACATTTCATTCGGTGGTGCAGTTTGAGATTTAACAAAAAATAAAAGAACGCTACCCTGTTACACTCCCTGTACCGATTTTCCGTTTTCATCACAATCAAATCCGTCGTCGATTAGTGGCAACAGGGGTTGCGAGAAAGAAAAAAAATAAGGATCCATTCAGCTGCTGCATACGCCAGCACGAAACGAGTAAACTGTGCTACACTTTACCACCTCGAACGACCATCCGAAAGGGAACCGAAGGCAACCGTGCATCCCTATGCCGCGCGGTTCGGACGCTGAAGTTCAAGGTAATGGATTAAGATATCGTTACCACCGGACACGCGGACGCACAGATTTTCGCCCTTTCTGGAGCGCTGTCGCTTCGAATGAATGGCAGATGTTTGGACTGCAGATGGATGCAAACGTACGGCCGGACGTTACGGGCCGGCATGACACGGCTGCAAAGTGCATCGAGCCCGGGCCGATACATCAATCTTCTGCCGGATGGGAAATAAGCAAACAAACCCGCCGCCGCACCAGACAGAACCAGCAGCAAAACACCACTTTTCGGCCCGGCTGCACTTAATCGTGCATAAAAACAACGATTAAAACCCACCGAAAAGAACGTCCTGCCGCAGTGGTGCATCAGGACGGGCTGCACCTTAAGTTCAACGCTCTTAACCGATGAGGGTGCAACAACACATAAACCGGGCTGGCTGTGCGATCGATCGATGGCTCATACACGGTGAAATAATAATTTATTCCACGGAATTGGTTTTTAATAAAAAAAAAACAAACGTCGCACGAACCATCAAACCGGCAACCGTGCGTGCATTGGCCGAAATATCTAATCGTATCGCGGGGCTTAATGGCAAGCCGTAAGTCAGTTTGCGCACGCAGTTTTGAAAGCATTTCCACTTCATTAGCGAACCAGAATTGCAATTAGCATGAAGTATGATGAATCTGTAACGTATTTTCTTACGTCCTTTCTCGTCTTTAATCGTAACGAGTGACAATGTTGTAGTAAAAGTTAAAAAAGAAAAAAAAGTAATTTACTTCATTTGCCCCTGTTGCAGCAACTGATGACAGTTAACATGTTTTGCCTCAAAGTATGCAATCCGCAACACAAAGTTAAATTACATGTTATGTCATCTGCATGAGGAAATGACCTTTTTTTGTACCTTTATTATTAATCCATTTTTCATCTCTTTTTTCCTTTACGAATGTGCAACAC
Source organism: Anopheles rivulorum (assembly GCA_018908115.1). NCBI lineage: Eukaryota > Metazoa > Arthropoda > Insecta > Diptera > Culicidae > Anopheles > Anopheles rivulorum. Next base: position 4,964 of record STHB01007234.1, on the reverse strand, counting down.
AAGCTGGTTACGGCCTTGTTTTTGCACTAGTAAAATTAAGCATCAAACGCACGAAAATTTAGCGAAATATGCAATTTTCTATCAATTTTCACAATGTGGTTTTTCGATGCTAGTAATTAAATATGGCAGAAAGCGAACGTTTGCACGCGACGATGCAGGAACCAGACGTTGTGCTATCGAAAAATGTAATAAAAGGGTTCCACGTTTTACTTGCGCATCAACTTTCCAACGGCAGACAACAGTCCTTCCCGCAGCAAAGCCACACATCGCAGAACACACAACGCAACCGGCGCGCTTATCTACCGATAAGGAATGTTTACCCAAAAGCATTCTTTCATCATTTCATCTTCCCAGCCTTTGTCGTGGATGCGGTTTTGTGCAGCTATATTTCCGTCCAAGAAAACAACAACCAACAGCCAGCCAAAGACGCAACCATACACACCGCACCAGTTTGCGCATAGTTTCGTCTGCTTGCCTTGTGTTTCGGGCAGACGATGCGGGCAGAACTTGCCATTGTAATACAGCAATAATAGGCTGGCTGTTATTAAGGATACCGGTGACATCAACAGCGTGGGATTGTACCAGATTCGAAACTTGATTCTTTTCAACGGTCTTAGGTGCTTTTTATATCATGTACTAAATAACCGTGTCAGTTACATAAGAGCACCATTACAGTAAACGGTTTTGGGCCGAGCCGTGTCGTTAATTTTTGCGATAAGGATAAAGACGGAAAGGAAAAGGTATGCCTCGCAATGACTTCGCTGTAAGGAAAGGACAATCTGATACAATCCTTTTGCCGAGCACAACCTTGTAATCTGGACAGTGTCGTAGGGTTGTTTTCTCCTGATCCTTTTTCGCTGCTGCTAAAGTTCTGCCGGGATTATCGGATCCTGGTGTAGGGAAGTTTCAAAGTGACTTTGATGAAAACCCTTGCTTTAATAAACCAAGATATTCAAGATAGAAGTTCTTGGTGCGAGAAGCGAGAAAATCCTGTCCCCGTTAAGCCAGCCAGCTTGTCCGACCAGCAATTCCCAGCGAGATAAGCATCACGCTTGGAAGATGGCACACGCTCGATCGATCCGAGCCATTATTTACACAGTGTCCGCAGCGTCTTATCAGATCGCTCCATAACCGCGAAACTCCGATTACCAATGTACAGTTGAGGCTAACGGATTGATCTAAACTGCGTCCACAGGGCGTGGACCGCACGCTTACCGGCACACCGGGCAAGCTGTTCTCGCCCAAGCTCGTGCTCCTAATTATTGATATTAAATTTCCCTGAAAGTAGTAGTACAATAGTTAAATACAGCTTTGGAACTAACAGTCCTTCCGCTCATCGGTTACTTACCCTCTTCCTCCCCTTCCATTCCCTCCCCCCCCCTCCCCTCTTCTGCAGTCCGGGATGAAATCTGACATCAAAGAGGATCCGGTGCAAAAGCTCACCTTACCTGCGTTCGGAGGTTTCTTCCTGCCCCTGCGTACATGCACGGCAAGACGGAACACAGGAACGTTAAGAACAAACAAGCCAATTAGTAGCTCGATAATGGTGGCACCATAAGGGAATCGTTAAGCCGCCAGGAACCGCAGCGTACTACGTTCTCCTAACCCGTTGATTAATATTTTCGATCCAATGTTATCAATTCAATCATGCCAATGGCGATTATCAGCAGCGTGGCGTCGATTGGGCCATTAAAAATTAAATGCACGTACACAAATAATTTACCCACCGGTTCTCGCCCGACCGTTTGCAGTATGCCGTTTCCTATGCGGTAACAGGTTTTTCTGCAGCACCCAAAGGTGATGAATCTAGCCTGCGTAACAGCATTGCTTTAGCCAACGGCATAGCCCATGCGCCCTTGGGGCTGGTGGGTTTCGCAGAAAACGCAAAAGGATATACTTTGCAATCGATGTTAACGATCGTTCGATTGGATGATGATTTAATTTGTGTGCCAGCTGACCGGTATAAGCATGATTACACATGAAAAGGATGCATGCCCGGTTGCGGTTGAGAAAGTGCACAATTCGTCCCGATCCGCTGCTGCCGTTCGCGTTGCATTTGCAATTGTTCGGCCGATGGCGATGAGGATCATCGCGATACGATCGATTGAATCATTGATGTAATTATGATAGCTGTGCCGATCCAAACCCTTGCCATTCGTCGCCGTCCGTCAGATGAAGGAGGTGATCCACTCAACAAATCGTCCATTAATCAATCGTTTGATCCTCGTACGATTGTGGCTCATTTGCACGATTGGATGTAGCGCTCGCTGTAATCTTGTCTTGCTGCGCAAGGACATTTCCTCGGAAGGAAGGCTTTGGAAGTAACCAGCGGGCAGCACACACTTATGGGGTAATAACCATATAACGAGCCGATTGTTTGGCTGTCGATGAATATGTTATTGCATTTTAATGATATATCCGCTCCCGCTGGAATGGATCATCCGCTGCTGCTGTTGCTATAGATTGCATTCACCCGCAGCATGCGAAGCTTAGCAGAAGATCAGCATGAATAGTAGGGGTGAGAATAGAAGAAGAAGAAGAAGAAGAAGAAAACAGATAATAATATCACCGCATAAACATCAACCTCGCTTCCAAGCAGCATGCACGTTTTGGATTGAGGATTGACTGAGAGCATCCGTATCGACACTTTCCGCAACCCGTTGGCGCGTTTGCAACATAATGTCAAGGCTCCTCGTAAGTGTGCGATCCTACAGGCGGGACAGGCACGCGGGTGCGGACCAGTTCTCAAAGGGTGGGCAACAAAATATATCGCCGCGCAGCGAAAGGTGAAGCTCTCAGGCCGGCCACCTTCAATTCGCCTGTTAGCATCGCATCAATCATAACGATATTGTTATTTGTTACAATGCACACTTTTGCGCGAGCGTTTGAAAACATATTTACCATCGATCGATACATTTTGACCTAACCTTCATCCCATACGTTCTTAAGGATGGACATTTTTCATCGCGCTGCTGATTAGTGGACGCTTCGCAGCCGGAGGCCTTTTTTGCTGACTGAGAAGCAATGTGAAGAATGGTTCTAATGATAACATATAGTTAACTTAGTTTGTAGAACATTGTGCTTACTAATTGAGATCAGTTCGATTGGATATGCATATAACTTTCTTGTTGTAATTTAAAAGTTTTAGAATGATTCGATAATTAAAAAGCTAATGGAATATTGGGCGGTGCTTTTCCACTTGTAATCGGTATTTACCTACCATTTGATTTTAAATTTAGAACTAAATAAAACAACGGGTCATTTGCAAAACTTTAAACGGTGGAAAGCTAAGCAGACTTCACCCGCTGCAAACTAGGAGAGGAAGTACTGACTCCTTGGCAGTTTTCGCATATTTCCCTTCAGAATCTAAAATCTATGTTTGTATCGGTAGCACATTTTTATCATATCAGCGTTTGCTTAATTTTTCGACTGAAAAGGCGAAATACGTTTTACCGCGCCTGTTTGTTTTTTTTGGCTAGTTTTGACAACATACGAAAGCTCCCACACAACGACGTTGTGCAGTCTAGTGTGATGACGTTTCGCACGAATGATTTCGTGACAAATTATTGATCACAATGCAATAATATTTACATGGTTGAAAAAGATATTTTTTTACACTATAATACTTGGAAAATTAAAAAATAAAATCATTTCTCGTGGCCTGTGAAGCTTTCGTGCAACGATAAAACTGCTCGAATTGTGCGTCATCTGTCACCAGCTGTCAAACGCGGTTTGTTTTGGTCCAGTTCAGCGATCGCAGCCTTTGCTAAGGTACCATACGCATAGAAGTTCTCCTGCAAGACCTTGGGTTTTCAATAAACACCTAATCTAATCAGCATACTACTCGTCGCGTTGAAACATCAGTGTTGCAATCTGTGCCGTACGTTCTTCCCAACCAGTGCTATTATGCCCGTTCACCGTGCGCGGAAAAAACACTTTATGAAAGGAACTTAACATACACCGCTCTTCCTTCCCTCTTCGCTCTTCACTCGCGCTGTGACGGTGATTGTTGCGCGAAAATTATCCGTGCAGGCAGTGTATTTTTTCCGAGTGCATTTATGTATGGCGGCGAGTGATATCGTGTTGCTGTGTGAATAAAGTTCGCGTCCATTCCGTCCGCACATTGCTGTCACGTTACGGTGAAACGGGGTGTGAAACAAGAAGTAAAAGTGCCCATTTTCCCTTTCCATCGCGAAACAGTTCTTCACGCACCAGGTCGTCAGTTCTTATTCAATCGAATTTACACGCAAGAACCGCACTTGCGTTACAAAGCATACGTCGGGTGCTTGCAGAGCAAGCAGCTAGAGCGAGACGGTGTGAACAAGATAGCATAATCACCTAAGCAAGAAAGAGAGAGAGAGAGTAACAAGGTGGTCGAGCAGACAAGCCTACTGTTGCGGTAAAAGGAAAAAAGAGGTTCTGCCATTTTTTAAAAAAAATCACACCACCAAAAAAGCCTCCCAGCGGATAGGGGTACCGGAAAAATTGCGACTTGAGCAAAGAAACGCACCGCAGGCAGCACCGGACAAAACGGTTGCTCTAGTAACGAAAGGAAAGGAAAAAAAGGCAAACGCACACAACACCACCACCGCATCAAAATGATTCCCAATAAAACGAACTGATATACGGCTGCTTGCAGCTCGTGGTTTGGTGTTTGGAAGGTGAAGAAGTAGAAGTAGGCGCTGCGTCGGGTGAGCGGGTGTGTGTGTGTGTTTTGTTTTGATCGTTCGCGGTCTGTTTTTTGTTCGGTTTTCTTCGTTTTGTTTTTCGTTCGCGGTGTCCAAAATACCGGTGTGCGTGTTCCAGTTTGCTTCGATCATCCCTACTCTTCTTCGGCTGAGAAACCTGTATATACAGGTTGCTGCTTCTGCTGTGTGCGTGTTATTACGTGTACGCGAGTGTTGTTTTGCCGGAACCGTGGTGACCGTGAATAAGGGCTCTTGTTCACCTCAGCAACAAAAAAA
>STHB01007203.1:0-15209 GCA_018908115.1 Anopheles rivulorum | reverse complement strand
CTTCGGGAGTATCGCGTGGCAAATACGTACGTACGTACGCGCACCACCGAACAATGCTCACGAGCGGAATGCCAATGATACCGGAATGACGACAACGATGCTGCTCCTGGTGATGATGATGATGATGATGATGTCGGTGATGATGCTTATGTTAATGCAGTGTAGCACAATGAGATGGAGAAAATAAACTAATGGCAACAAAATTGAGTACAGAAAGCCCTCGCTTTTACAATGCACTGCCAATGGTTGGCCCCTTTTGCAACGGCAAGGAAGAGCGTTAGGCTGAGCCTGACACAAAAGGCTTTGAAAGCTTCGACCGGAACATCACCAAACAACCAACCAACCAACCAACCAAAGCATTGATAATTTATAACCCATGTTATGCGGAAACGGCACAATCCTAGTTATTATGTGGGGGGAGGGGGGGAGGGGGCAAATTATTCCTGCAAGGAAACATTGTCGTCATACACCGTCATCAATGTTGTCGACATGCTGCATTGGTTAGCGAAGGTATGCGAATTCCGCTCAAAATTACACTAAAATTATAGAAATTACGATGAAGGTAAGGAAAAAATGTTAAAAGTTAAATAATTTATATGTTCAATTTAATGATGTAAAGAAATGTTTAAACATATCATCATTTTTTGTGATCATAAAATCGAACGCAAAAGCGTATGCGCTCTACATGATGTGCACCTCAAGGTGGATGAAAATTATGAGCTCATGTGCTCGAGAACCCATCCATGCAGGTGTATCCTACCAAGCGACATACAGCCAGAGTCAACTTTCCAATGTGGCGTTGGTGTAAATTTACACCGTCCCCAACAGCTGGCACATTCGCGAGACAATGCTGCAGCAGCAGCCTGCACCAGCATTATTGCACTATTGTTGTGCTCAACCCCCAGCACAGTTCACATAGGCGCAGCAGGTGACCGTGACAGAGTACGTGGGCCCGCGCCTTTGAATGCGAAATGAGTGCAAAAAGGCTCTGCTGGCGTTAGGAGTGATTGTACATTTGTTCGAATGTGTTTCCTTTTTTCTCGGCTCGCGCTCTCGTGTTTTGAGCGTAATTTATGCCGGCTGGAAAGGAAGCTGCCGCACTGCACACGGTTGATGTGACACGAATGTCTACACGAAAACCCGGAACACGAACATCTGCAATCGCTTTGATGGTTTGGTAAAAGGGACCGTTGCCGTTTAGCCTGTCGAGCTGTGTGCTGTGATTACAGCTAGGGCAAACAGTGGGATTGGGATGGCATTTTTTGGTATGTCAATTTAATTGGCCGCTGTGTCACGTATATGCTTACGTGAGCCGCGAAGTAGTTATGCGGTTGCAGGCTTTTTTGAAATTCAAATTAAAGACAATACAAATTTAGTTCATATTAATGTAAAACTTTGGTTCTTATTTGGTTCTAGAATACTTAATACGATGCCAGATTTTCATAGTCAATAATTGCTAAATTGCAACTAAAATTAATTGTGTAGTACTTGCAACGCTGATAATGGCCTTTAATAAAAGATTTGATTGAGGATGAAGCGTTTGATACCGAATTTCTAACGATCAGTTCGATCACAATGATTGACAATAACTGACTTTTACTTTTGGAGATTAATTAGTCATTATTCTGAATTGAAGAAAAAAACTAAGCTAAGACCATTCTGCCATTCAGTTACAATCATTTCAAAAGTTAAGAAAAATGCTAGCGATCGTATCAATTTTGTATGGCATCAAGAAGTTAACCATTGTAACCGTCTGAAAACAATTAAATTGATAACAATAGTCACATTTTCAAATGTAATTGAGTCATAACTTTAATTTAATTAGGTATCACTTTAAGAAATACCCTGTAGAAACAAAAAACTGGAAGAAAATAAATATCAAAATCAAAGAAATAAATCGATAACAATGCTTGCATGATCACAGGATTATGAAAAAGTAAATTAAGAGTTTAAAGGATATATTAGAGAAATGAAGTAGCATGATGAACCTCAGTAAATGGCGAGCCTGAAAGTATGCAATCATTATTCCATTAAGATTATTTGTTGCCTTTCAACGGCAAGCTACTTTGAAGCGGATTAATTTGAAGCCTTGTTAAGCTGGATGAATCGATGGATTGATGGATGGCACGATAAAGCCAAAATATGAAGGTAAACCGACGAGAAAACAAAAAATAATCTACTGATTAAGTTTCTTTTTTTTTTTGTAAAACAAAAGAGTAAATGTTGCGAATGATTTTTAATTAGGTTTTATCTAAAACTTCCCTATAATGATTGACTCAGTTTTCTACTTCCCCGAACAAACGTCGCATGTGACTTTGTGGCTGGTTGTTGAAATAATCGCTATTAAATGTATAATGTTCTCTGCTATCGGGCGGTTGGTTTTGTTCATTTTTTTTTCTCTCTCCATCCAACCCAAGTTCATTAACATCGACCGAAAAAGGCAGGAAAGTCAGCGACGTTTGCCATTCGTACCGGGAAGGAGTAAAGTCATAAAAACGAAGGAAATAAAAGAGGTAGAAAAAAGATACGGGGAAAACATACTCTTCAATGAGCTGGCACGCGGCACGCAGAGCAAGTAGCAAGTTCGTGGCACAAAAGTTTCCACCCACGTAGGCCGCTAACGTGCAGTGGCCCCCCCCCCCGGTATTGTTCGTCAGACAGCACACACACACACACACATACACACACATACAGACAAAGTTATTCGTACATTATGAAGTTTAAGGGGTGCGCGAACCCCGGAGCAAACGAAATAAGTTTTCGCCCCGGCCCCGGCCAAGAATAGCACAAAAAGCGGAAAAGAACACAATATGAGAAAACAAGTTACAAAGTACGGTAAGCATACAACCCACACACACACGCGCGCTTTCTGGGTGGAAAACCGGAAACGGAACACCGGGATGGGCGGAATGGGCAAAGTGAATCAAACGAGCGATCGTTCGCACGGTGCTGCGAAAAGCTGCGGTGGTGGCTACAGATAAACGGGGTAGACGGGCGAATTTTTGGCCCCTACCGTGCACCACCGTACAGGAACTTACTTCCCGCATTCAATTCGAACAATAAATTCGTGTACGAAGCTTTGGCCGTACCGAATCGGTAGAACGGGCGAGGTTTAAAGAACGGAGGCACAGGCATCCTTCCTATCTACGCTTCTCGAGAGAGAGAGAGAAGAAACAAAAATACCATTCTGATCCAGTTTCCTCGAAATTTGCCTCCCTTCCCACCTCTTCTTCCTTCCTCTCTCTCTCTCCCGTGCTCCTTTTCTCAAATTTCCAAGGTAAGGCTAACAAGTAGCAGCGCGCCAACAAGGTGCGACCGGTGCGATCGGTCGAATAGCCAACAACGATACGTACAAAAAAAAAACAAAACGGATGAAATAAAATAAAACACACCTTCCTTCTGCACACGGTGTGCATAATAATAGCAACGACAACAACAAAACTCGGCACATCATACAGGAAAAACGATCAACCCCTTGGATGCAGAACTGGCAGAAGAACACACCGGGTTAGATGGTTTTGCATTGCTCATACCGAAAAGCAGCCCTGTGTGCCATGTGAAAAGAATATTTAGATTTGCATTGTACGGTGGCTAGCAGCGGACGGATGTTGCAGTTTTGTTCTTTTTTTTTTTTGTTTTTTGTTTCCTCGTTGCAATTTTCCCACAATCTTGTTTGTGTTTTTCAATTCGTTTGCCAAATTTTTGCTGCAACTTTGTTGTGTTTGTATCTTTTTTTTTTATTCTGCCTCTTATGAAGTTCTAACTTTTTTTCTATGTGACATCATAACTAGTTTACTTTAGCTTTTTAAACCCATTTGTTTACGCTGTTTCTTTGCTGTCGATTGATATCTTTATTTTTCTTATAAGCATTAGCATTTGTAATTGTATTTGTCGTTTTTTTATTTTTAAAATGTGTGACTTATTATGTTTTATTTTTGAAGGTCAAACAACAAAAATTATTAAATTATAACTGGAAAAAACATTAAATCAACATTCTTCACTTTTTGTGAACCCCGAAGAACAGAACGAAAGGCTCCGTGTAAATATAACTAAGATTCATTCAATTATTTAAATAGTTGCTTAAAATGTAAATTATAACAGTGTTTAACGATTCATTGTGGATGCTTTAACTTAAAAAAGCATAAGAAAAATTGACAAAAAAAAAAACCAAAACAAACAACAAAACAAAAAACGAAACAAAAACGAATTTCTAAAGCATAACCCCGCAAACGAGCAATTTTCTTTGAAAACTTCTCACATTTGACCTCCAACAATAGAAAAAAACGTGAGCCCCATTTGTGGGGAACATATTTTTAAGCATTATTTTGTGTTAAAGTGCAAAGAAAAGCCATCTTTCAACGAAAACTGTTTGCAGCTGCAAATGATCAATTCCCTCCACGTGGCAGTGTTACAAGCAAAAGTAAAACAGCAAAACAGGAAAAGCAAAACAGAAGCACCCAAAAAGGTGAAAGCCAAAAACAAACCCAAAAAAAGTAAACGAACCCCCTGTAAATCAGCAAACATACTGGACAATTTAAGCGAACTAAAACACAATGTACCAAAACAGTCGAAAAACTACAATGCGGTACCATTACCAAATGCTGCCAGTGCAACCTTTTTCGGTGGATGCAAATAAAGCAAGAAAAACAAAAACCAACGAAACAGAACAGTGAATAGTAAACGGTCAGGGCAATCGGTACAATGATGCCGGTCCATTATTTACGTTCGGTATTGTTCTTGTCGAGCGCTGCGAAACATAAAAAAACGATAGAACTGCACTGTGCTGTGTGTTTGTTTATTTGTACTGAGAGAGAAAGAAAGAAAGAGAGAGAGAGAGAGTTATAGCACACATTGTAATGGATGATTTTGGTGAGGTTTTTTTTATATATTCATTTACACCATTTTATTCATTTGCAGCGGAAGGAAACAAAAAGAAACAAACGAATGCTGCCAATTAAGCGTCACATTTTCGGACGGAATACCATCGAAGTAAGATTAATTTGTGGGATTAATTTTTCGCCCCAAAAAACCCCATTCCGTGCCACTCGCCGAAGCTATTTTTGCAATCAGATTTCGCTGGCGCTGCTTTGTTGATGGGACCCAACCGTACATTCAACCAGTTCGACGTGCCAGTATTTCATTCATTGTTTTCCGGCGATGTGTTTTGTAATTGGAACTTTTTCGAGTGATAATTATTTCCCATACATTACGAACGAAGCAGACGAGTGTTATCAATTGCCTTACAACGTGCATATTCTCGGCCGGATTAACATTGCAATCCATCCAATGCGGCAGGGCGGTTGATGGAATTTGCTGTTTTTCATGCTGTAATCATTTTGTAACTGTAGCTGATTAATTATCACAAACAGCGATTGATTATTTCATCAATGCGAGTCAATGTTTTATTTCAAAGAAATCTGTTACTTATTGAATAATAAAATACACAGATACAATGGAAGAATTTGAATGATTGTAAGTGATAAGTTGAAATTATATTAAATATATTATATACATTTACTTAAATTCATTGTTAAATTTGTTAAATTTAGTTATTATTTCCACTAAGTTTTCCGGCGCAACAACAAAAAACACATATAATTGCAAGTAGTTAAGTGTTTTGACTGATAGCAGTGGCGTAAAACTTTTCAATTAGTTTGCTTGCCTTAGCCCGCTGTCTAACCCATCGGCGAAAAGTCCTTAGCAAATTGCACCAAAGTGTAGCAATTAACTCTAAAATCAATATTCAATAGCTAAAACAAGTGTGGTGCAAAAAAAAAGCAAAAACCACGATAAGAAGCAGATAAACGAGGGCAATAAAACAAAATCACTGTAATTAGAACGAGAACCAAACGGGTGAACCGATCGATCAAATGGGCGTAAAAGCAGAACAGAAGAAAAACATCCCAGACACACACACACAAACACATTCAGGGTCAAACAAATGGCGAAGGATTATGCCAACGGTCTAGGGCGACAGCAGTGCAGATGGCAGATGCAAGACGGTTTGAGCAACTTTTGTGTCAAGCTGCAACTTAATCCATTGCAACACGCTGCCTGTCACTGTGTGTGTGTGTCGATCGGCAAAATTAAAAGGAAGAAAGGAAAAGCCAAGAGCCAATTAAGCGATTCCGTTGTGCCATTCGATTAGTGCGAGTAAACGGACACTGCTTTCCTTCGCAATCGCATGCCGATGTGTCTGCACCGCTTTTAAGGCACCGGCATTCGTTGGTGTATTGGTGAAGCAAAACGTGTGTTTTGCCGTACGCTTGTCGTTCGCTTGACGTTTTGGTTTGATTAGGTTTGCACAAAATTGTTTACACTCCCTGATCGAACGCTTTGTAAAGACGTTTTATGTTGTTTCTTCTTCCTTTTCCAAATGTTTTCTTTGCATCTTCTCTCACTTAAGCTTTTAAAAACAAAAAGGGCGAAAAGAGACGTATAAAAATATACAGCCATTACCAACATCGCGGCAACAACTGCAAAAGGGAATTGACTTAAGGACGCCACAGCGACACCCAAGGTTGATAAACCTAAGGTAAGGTGAACGTTCTTTCCTAACCCGCCAGGGGAAAAAGAAAGATGTCAACGGTTTTGCGACAGCACGGAACGTTCACACGGCACGGACTTATAAATTCAGGCAACATACAGTCAATTTATAAATTTTAATGAACCTCCATCCTCACCGACACGTGCCCAGGTCGTAAGATCGTAAGAACAACAGGACAGAAACCATGCCTTTTTGGGGGGGGGGGGGGGGGGCCCAACCCAACTGTACCGGAAGTGTACGACGAAAGTGGGACTCTTCTGGCAGGGAGCTCGGCTGTCTTGTGCCTGCCAAAAGCGCTGCCAGTTGGAAGTAATGCGGCCGCTTGTACATGGGCTTGACATAACCTCCTCTCGGTGGTGCGGGAAGAGTTAACGAGAGAAAAGGGGAGATGGGGAAAAAGGGTGGTACCTGGAGACACGTACCGGATCAGTACCAGCCCGTCACAGGTGCCGTTGATACACATGCACGTGGTGGCACAGAACACGCCAAACAGTATTCGTTTCAAGAGTTTAAACTTTTACGACATTGCGTTCGAGGGTTTTTGGCCAAAAAGATCGCGTTAGACGACGACGACGATGTGTGTGTGTGTATTTTGGTGCGGTTTTGCCCCCCGAATGTTCGCTCCCTAATGGATTCCTTTGCGAAATGGGGGCGAACACACAACCCGTGCCGTCAACAAGTAACCGAATTTTATGATATTTTATCTGTTTCATTTAAGTACACATGCCGACATTTTGCTGCTGCTGCTGCTATGGGAATTGGGCCTGTTGGAATTTGGCAGGAGGCCGTGTTCGAGCTTTGTTTATCCTTTTCACGCGTTCACGAACGTGAGCAACATCGACCCATTTGCCACCCATCTCAGCTCGGGGAGTTGCAGCTTGTTCCTCTCATTTTACTTTAAAGGGGCGCGCGAAAACTCGTGTGTTGATGATGGGCGAAAAGTCATTTCCACACGCAAGCAGCATACAGCCAGTAGTGTGGCGGAATGGTACCTTCGTTATAATTTCGTCACCTGCAAAGCATCATACCGTGGCGATCCTTTTCGGCAGTTTATTGGTTGCTTTTTGGGGTGGCCGTTTTGAGAGGGGGTGGAAGGCGAAGCGAAAGATGCTTTCCCTCGGTGCAGATCAAAGACGGCAACCGGAATGTGGTGAGAAACCATTTCCAGTAACAAATTTGTTCGACGTGTTGTACGGCTTTACCCTAACCGAGGTGAAGCTCAACTTGGTTCGGGTGCGGTTTCGCGGGTACGCGGGTTTACTTAATTTTGGTTTTTGACAGGGTAAAAACGTTACCCAATCGAATCGGTTTCGCTGGGAGCCGTTTATGCGAGTGAAGCAGATTTATTAACGCCGTACCGTGATGGTGAAAAGCTTTAGTGCCACATTCACGGCATCACGCAGCGCACTGCTTTGTCTTGCACACACTATTTATGTTACGCTTGGTTACAGCGAGCGATTCCTATTATTGTTCATGTGGCGCACAAAACGCGCCAGAGCATGTTTTCGAAAGGGATTGATTTTCTTGGAATTAATGGTGAACCATTGTTTGTGGGAGATGGTACGGGTGGAATTTGTGAATTTGCAGTAGCAAGGCTCAGGGCAAAAGTCAAACAGGGCGAGCACAAACATGAATAGATACATATCGTTTTCTGTCACCAGCAGAATGGATGTTTGTTAGCTGTGCGAGTCGCGTAACATGATCGGTGATGCATAATTTAATAAAAAAATAAAGCTTATTCGTTTTGGTTCTCTAGAAGACAGATCTGATTACATGATATTGGGCAATAATGAGCTTGTAATATTACTTAAATTAAGTGTCTAAATATAACAAAATACAAATACAATAAACGCAACGCGTATGCTTAGCTGAACAGCTGCGAAAAACAATGATATGGGGTTAAAACTTGGATCAACTTGGTCGCAGTTCAAGGATGTAGTTATGTAGAAGATTTTAGTAATTATTTCTTTAAATTAAGTAGTTACTTGCTTTAATTGTTATTTTTAAAGAATTGGAGTTCCTTCTTCAAAATTTTTAAGAATAAATCTAAAACAGTATCAGTAAATGTAGACAAATTCTCGAATAAAATGATAGAACATTTTAAGGATTTTTAATGGGTAATATAATGCTTGATACAGAAATAATATAAATGTCCATTAAATAACCAATGTCCACTTTTCCACAACTATAAACACAAAATTCTTTGTAATAACACATAACACCAAAGTCTGCTTCATCGCCATCAGAGTCAGCATTACACGCAAACATTACACTGCAAATATGTTGGGAAAACTAAATCTAAAGCATTCCCAAATGGCAATAACATTGATGAAAGGCAGTGATTACAGTAAAATCCCAACCGACCCGATAATTGAAACCATAAAGAAAACATCATAATCCGGTTAAGCTTCTTACGATGTCCCTCAACATCGAACAGAAAGAAGGCATTACCAATAAATAAAGTAGAGAAGAAAAAAAAATAGAGAGACCAGAAGCCCCACATGTTAAATGCCAGCTGCCGCGCCATGGTACTGACAAACCAATCATTGCCATTATTCGCACCCGGGCACCCACCCGGGCGGGACGGCCACCGGGTCGTGACTTTTCAATCAAATGCAATTTTCAACAGATGAGCAATTTCCGGCATTTTATCCTACTCGCATACGACGCCGGTTATGACTTTTATTAAAACGCGTAGCTTTACTGGAAAGGGATGCTGAGTGATTGGAAGTGGGCACACGGTAGGCCTTGTGTGGGTGTGTGTGTCATGATGGTGATAATGATGGTGTGATAAAGATATGGAGGCTAGTTCATGGCGGGAAAGCGGGTGTACTGGAAAGCGAGACTAGCGAGAGCAACTGCTCGCCGTGCTGGCCCAATTTGGGTGTGTGCGTTTGGGAGTAGGATTTTTTTTTGCTTTCTTCACGATTCACGATCACGACAGCCAGACCGGATGACAATTTCACCTGCGTTGATTAACTCGCAAACTGCGAAAAGCGATAGTGATATTTTGGAGCACCAGGAAGTTATACCTATCATTTCCGGTTTATTGCGCTTCGCCATTTAGATGGACAAATGACAAACAAGAGCCAGGGTTAGCGTGTGAAACTGTGAGTAGAACAGGTTGAAACACATAAACTTTATAGGGAATGAATAGAAAATAAAGATAAATTTAAAGAAATAAATAAAAACCCTTGGATTTGTTTAAAGTATTTTAACTATTTTGATAAAAGACTAAAAAAGGATAAAAAATGAAAGATTTATAAAGTCATTAAGAGAAGAATAACTTATCTTATTGTTTTATTTACTATTCTCAAGCAAAAATCCTAATGAAATCAAGCAGTAAAATAGTTTGTTTGATTTAAAGTTTTAAAAAATCGCTTTTAAAATCGGTTTAGTCGCATTTTTTACCAGCAATTGCTTTAATGTGCTGTACATTCAGTTGGGAAATGAATTTAAAGAATGTTTTTTCAAACAGAAACTCTCATCCTTTTTCCTTCACCAGAATTCCCATTGCATCGATTCGTTGTTCTTCAAGCAAAAAGAAAAAGCCAAGAGCCCATTAAGCAGACAGATGATGAAGCATTCTGCCTTTTTTTTCTCTCCCCGGAGTTGAAATCGGAAACGGTTGTTTCGTTGATTACGTTCGTTGGCAACCTGCAAACGTACAACAAAACCACGTTAAAGAGCAACCTTCCATTTCGTAGTGCACAAATTAGATTCGTCTATACAACCATCCAGTCTGTGCTGTTGATGAGTTTGAAGTTCTTCAGGCCACCCTTTACCGGGAAACAGGCAAGTTGAAGTAACCCTAAAAACGAGATGAAACTCAACACAGTTGCGAAGAAGAGCAGCGACAGTATGCTGGAGGTCGTGGTTTTGTTTCGCCCTCAGAACGATGCTAATGTGCGAAGCTTTCTGCGCTTGTACTAGACGTTTCACGGTGCAACACACACATACAACCGAGCCGCTTAAGTTCCTAATGACACAACGCAAGTATTTTGCTGGTTCGTGTTCCTGTCCATGACTTGCACCAAACACAACGGATACAGTTTACCGTCGCGCGTTTGTGGTTTTCCCAGCGCAACAGCATTTTTCTTTTCATGTGTCGTGCCTTCATAAAGCTATAAAGGGAACACAACAGCAAAGGAGAGAAAAGCCAAAAAATAGGGAGGATGAAAAAAAGAATCGCTCACAGACGTCATTCCCTTGCAAGCGACCCAAATAATCAACAACCGTGCGCTGGAGCACTTTCGGTGAAGTTCCGGACATTGGACCGCACGAAATCAAAACGGTCGATGCGATGCATTGCAGAGAGTGAGAGAGAGAGAAAAAAACACCCCACAACGGCTACAAATCTCACTTTTCATGCCACTTTCGAAGCAACAGAAATTCCCACTCGTCACAAACTCGTCAGAAGAAAGCTCTGACTACTGGCAGAATGGCAAACCGTACGCTAGCCCGAAATTGCAAAATGATGATTTTACCAAATGAAATCGTACCAACCGTAGTTGAGTGGTTCAGAGAATCTGCTACGTGCATCCGTGCACTTGAGTTTCTCTGCTAGGCCCATGTTTAATGCCACCCGGTGTAACAAAGCTGCAGCATGAAGTTTGGCAAAGATTGGCATCCACCCGGTCACCACTTAACCCTTGCCATCTAACCATCAAGGGATCGATTGCCTGGTTATAATGGGTAAAACACAGTGGTGCTGGTGCGCTCTACTTCCTCCACTAACGACTACTAGCGCTTACTTATGCGGCCAGCTTTACCATCATCTTGCTCCATCCTTTCGTTAAAGTTCTCATTTTCCATGCTCGAAACACCGGGTGCAATGATGTGCCCTACCGTATTCCCGATGCAACCGGCCTTTGCGGAAGAATTTATACAGCGTTAGCGTAGCTGAGAAAACCCGTGAACTGGGCATGTTTCTGTGGTTCCGCTTCCGTTGGTGTTGGGGTTTTCTGGCAGTTGGAAAAACCCATCACTTGTAGCTGGCAGAACAGCTCCAAACAGGGTTCGGGAAATTCTTTCCTTATGCTTCCCGCTGTAAGAAGGTAATTAAACGAGATGCCCGCAAGAGCTTTATCAAATGAGTTACTTGCACCATGATACGCAGGCAAGCTTTCATGCTGGTTGCCGGCTTTGGTGTGTGTGTTTTTTACAGGTTTTAAAGCAGCGCAGTGTGGAGTGGCCCGGTGGTGTATTTGGCAACGGCGCTTAGATCCCAACACGACCGGATCCGGTTCAAATCTCATTGGGATCCCCGTAGTACGGTCTGACTTAGCCGGTTGGCTAATATTAGTCTAATACGGCCGGGTCCGTTCTAACATTAAAAAGCATTGCAGTGTGAGAACTTATGGATTATTGTTGACAAAAAGTAATCAGTATAAATAATACAAGTATTTAATTGTTTTTTAAACGAATCAAATACTGTTACAAAACGTTAAAACAATTAAGGAAATAACTCTGTTTCAATAGAAAGTTTTTATTAAATCAAGCTCAAAATCCAAAAAGAGCTGTGATATTGTTTTACATTATGGTGCAGCCATGTTGAATCTGCCTTATTTGAGGACATGCTTGTAACGAAACTTTAATATGAATCTTTAATTATACCTTCCATTGGCCGTGAAGTCACCAATTTCAGGAGAAAATAGGCAAAAAATTTATTCTGAAAATGTGAGTATATTGGTATGAATGTAAATGTTCACGTCACAACATCAATCACATCATAATTTACATCAAAGAGCCTGTGGCAAATGCGATTTTCTCATCACTATTGACGCATCGTAATAATTAATTTAGCAGTGCGTTTAAACCAGCTTCACGTGCACAGTAAAACTAAATATATTAAAACCATTGGTGGGAGGGCAAAAAATCGCACTTCAAATAAAAAATGTAATTAAAACAAAAACCCCAGCATACAAAGCTTCTAACGCAAGCGTAATTTCCTATTGCTGGAAAGCTGCACACTATTAGCTTTATGAAGCACAAAGGAAACCGATTACAAGCGTTTATTCATGCGTTCATAATTTGCCTGTTTTACGTACTGTAGCTCTCTTCTTTCTGCAGCTCAAAGCGTAACAAAAAACAAAGTCAAAACAATTAGAGAAAAATGGTGACCCTAAATAGTTGCCCGAGTTGGAAAACGAGGCCAGTGTATTGTTTTTTTTTGGGTTTTTTTGTTCCATTTCTTCCGCCTGGTTGGGTTGCGATTGCTGTGCTGCAGCAAACAAATTGGGAAGTTTGTCCGAAAAGGAAACTCCACCAGAACGGATAAGAGACAAAAAACAACCGAACCTTCACACACACACACGTATCCAACCACCCCCGAAAGGATAACTTTCATAACGACACTTCAGTTTATGAAGCAAAACTTTAGTCTGTCGGGTAGCGCTTGCCCACAACCACGTACGTACGTTCTGCAGTAGCCACCCAACAACAGCACGAGACGACTGCTGCACGACACAACAACCTTACGGCTGACCAGTTTGTGTGCCGTTGTGTTTTGGTTGATCGGAAGCAAAAGCAGGACCGACACACAGACATGCCGGGAAAAAAAACCCCCCTGACTTATCCGAATGGGAAAACCAATAGCCACACATACACGCTGCGTGTCGTTTCGGTTCTCGTCGCGTGGAAAATAGGATGAAGCCAACTCGTGCCAACTGCTTGCTTGCGGGCCCCGGGAACAGTGGCGATTTGGTTGTGTTTTCCTGTTGTTGTTTTTTTTTTAGTTCCAAAGGAACTCAAACTATTCGCTGTATCGCTAGTGCGAGAAAGAGAGAGAAAGAGAAAGACACATATATACACGTATGCCCGGAAAAGCCAGCAAAGTTGGGCACCGGAAAAAGCAGCAACTACTGGCCGTAACATGCAGCGCACATAGCGATTGGTGGGTGCAGTACCCGGAAAAGCGGGTTTGCCGGCATGCCTTTTGAGGAAACGACCAATAAACTTTTATTTATGGCCCCCCTTTTACAGAATGTCTGCTTTGCGTTTCCGATTGCATAGGAAATGGGTGGGTGGGGGGTGGCTTTCTTCGGTGATGCACAACCACATTCACCGTCTTCCGCCGGCCGAACAACACTGTTGTCTTTGCTCGAATCGAATTGAATCGAACCGGACACCGGACAGTTGAGCAAAAGCAAACGTGGAGCTGTGTAGCATACGTTGTGTTTATGCTGCTGGTTGATGGGTGTTGTGGTGAGTAACGGGTGGTGCATCTAAGCAGCAGCAGCACGGCACAGCTTGACGAAGCGATGGCTAAAAATATTATTTCCAACAGAAAATGGCACGAATGAATGGAAACGTCGAATGCTGTAGAGAGATGCAGATAACGATGCAAAGCAAAATTATGATTATTTGATTTGCTCATTTAAAGTGAATGCCATTTAAAAGAGGCAAACGGTTTCGATTGCCTTACGGTCTTCTTTGCGAACTATGCACTGAATTGTAGATTGTCGTGTTTTAATTTTTGATGAATTAAATTAAATATTTTTATTATTATTTAACAAAAAAAACAGATTTAATACACAAACAGAACCTCTCTAAATTAAAATATGTTTATGTACTTTACTTGGCATGGTTTGCCACTATAATAAACAATCCCAGCTATGGCATTGAAGCTACAAGGTTTCCAAAATTCGAAGATTACTCAAGCAAAATAAGGATGCTTTGGAGGAGGCATTACAATGAAATTCGTTTAACCCGGAGAGGAGCAACCTGTATGGATACCTGTATGGATATTACTGTATGGATATTACTATACCTGTATGGATATTACTATTAGCTTCTGTACGATCCGGCCGTATGTGTTTTCCAACGCTGTTTATGAAATGGAAATTATAAAAAAATGTTTATTATTGAGTAAATTTGTATACATAATATTCTAAAGTGTGCAGCAAAAGATATTAAAGGTTTATCGACGAATGACTATACTTACACACGTATCCTGTGCAATTGCCGTTTAGAAGACTTGATTTGATGTGGGAGTCTGTTGAACCAATAACAGTCAATCACCATCGCGCTTAATTAGTTCGATCCGATCTTTCTATTTGTCAGAAATTCACGTCAGGGCACCACTATTTCAAATATAAATTTTCCTTTTTTTAAATGTAAAATATTTGTTGTAAAAATATCTCCTAATAAAATGATAAAATTATCTAAACTTTCACTGGATTTTTCTTTCATGTTCGTCGTACAAATTCTGTCCAATAAGTCGCGCCGCACCGCACTGTGTGCACTTTATTTCCATCACGAATTTCTTAAACACGTACAACTAAACGCCTTCTCACACCCCCTTGGGGTCCCCAAACACACACACACACGCAAACCGTATTGCATTAGAATATCTTCGGTGCCGCAAGTCAAAAACCGCATCCGAAGTCACCGGAGGGCAAAAAAAGCAGCGCAATCGAAACTAGTGTTTTCTTCCCCTTCTCAACAGCACTTTCTTCTTCACCCCACCACCATGGTGCACCAGACCAGATGGTAGAACCAGAATTTAAAGAAAGAAAGAAAAAAGGAAAAAGCAAGCGCCAACAAAAACGTCATCCAATGTGTCGCATTCCGGCAGGACCTCTTTTGTACCGTCCCGTACTATGGTCGCCGCTGGCTTTCCAGCTTGGCTTTTGGACTTTTGCCCGGAAGATGTACCCCG
>STHB01007176.1:0-15213 GCA_018908115.1 Anopheles rivulorum | reverse complement strand
TGTGCAGGTTAATTTCGGGTCGCATCGAGCACAGGAAAGACGCAAAACCACCCTCCTGGAGAGAGAGGGAAAGAGAGAGAGAGAGGGAGAAAGATAGCACGAATGATATGCAAAAAATAAAATAACCTACTTCCCACTCACAGCATCCCCGATCGATAAGCGGGACGTGCTCACCGGAATGCAAACAACGTGCCACAAACTTCCCGCCGTGGGTGGGTGGGTTGGTGGGTGGTTGTGCCACTTCCTTCCTAACATAATTTACTAACATTCGATGCAGGATGTGCTCGCGCATGTGAGTGTGCCGTTCCGTGATGAAGTGTGGACGTGCCTGGGAGCGATATGCGATTCACCGCCGTGATGCTAGTGATTGCGAAATTTCGATACCGAGTGCAGTGTTTGTGTGAAATTCAAATAACACCCCCTCCCACTACATCGGGTTGGGAGGGGAGGGGGGGGGGGTGGTAAGAGAAAGAGAGAATTGTGGGACGAGGTCAACAGCGGGTTTCTTGGGGAGGTTTGTTTCGACATGCATACATATGTGTGTGTGTGCTTGTCTGGTGGAACTCGGTTGGAAAATCAACCACATTTGGCTATTCCTTTCGCACGTTCGCAACCCAACGAATCCCACTGGACCGACCACTCATGCACCGTCCTTAGCTCGGGCGCAAACCTTCAATGTGAAGGTGATGATTTTATGCCACTCTGGCTAACTGCTCTAGAGACATCATTATCACACACAAAAAAAAAACAAACTCCGCCGCACTCGAGTGCAAAAGTTGCCGCTTGCTAGTAAACCAGTGAGAAAAGCAGACTTGTTAATATAATAAAATAAGTATATTTGCCGCTTGACTCAAATGAGATTTTCCAGCACACGAACACGGGTGTTCATCATTGCGAAAGTCGTAACGAGACACACAACACGCTCACGAGACAGTACCGTGCCGGGAAGACATTTTAATTTCGCGTGAAAAGTACACAACGACCCTGGTGACAACGCGTACACCACACAAACCCGTCCCGGAACGAAATTATAAACTTTTGATCGTTCAACCGTAACCCGGGTCGTAGAGGGGAGGGGGTGAGCGGGCGTAAATTTGATGCAAAACCTCCCACTTTACTGCAGAGCATCATTAGGGGTGATTTTATTCCATTTTTTTTTTAAATATGTCAGCAGTTCCGATGTAAAACAGCTTCATCGAGACCACCTGACTGCTGCCGTTGCGGGTTTTTGCGCAAAACTAGATCGCGTTCGTGTGAAAGCAAATCCTGTCTACTGTTGCAACATAGCAACAAACCAACCAGTGTCGGTTTGGAAAATTGAATTTAAACTAGAAAGATCCATTGATTTTCGTTCCGAAAGATGCACCGAAAATGTGTCTGCTGGGAAATGGAATTTCTGTTCCGTTTTTTTTTTTTTCTTTTGCACTGCACAACATAAATCCTTCCAGCAGCCTTTATTCTCTGTAAAATCCGTACACAACATCTGTCTGGTTCAGTCTTTTTTTTTCTCCACCCCCGGAGGAAGAAAAAAGCGCAACCATTACGGCATTGTGTGTTCGAAAGCAATTTATATGTTTTCTTGCAGGCACAGATAGCAACGTGGTATCCACGGTGTGGAAGAAAATGCACCATTACGCTCGGTGCAATATGTTACCTTTGGGGCCGTACGAGCATACCAGATTCGAGGCACCAAGGTTCGTACGGTTGCGGTATTACTGGGGGGAAAAAAACACCTTTCGTTATTTTCCTACCTTTTTTTCGTCTTCTTGCGTTAAGCTAACGATCGGAAATGTATTACTTGCTTTCAAACCACTGCGAAGAAGCGACCGAATGCTAAAGTTGCTACGATTGAAAAATGTTTCCACCAGCTCACCGACTTACTTGGCGTGTTCGCTTCCTTCACCGTTTTTTAGTCAATTTCAAAATAAAAGGCACTCTTCATCTCTTACCGGCACCGATGGCCGACACCGTTCGCTTGTGTGCAGTCCATTCCGCTAGATTTAACTGGCACTTGAACGTAAACGGACACGATTCAATTGCACGAGAGCAATCGTGGCCTCACCAATCGTGGCTCCCAGGCGATGATCGTGCCGGTACGATTCTAGGTTCTATAGCCGGCAAAGAAAAGCAGAACCAGCTCCTCCATCATTACCATCGTTGACCCAGCTGTTCGACCAGTGCCGGGTGAAGTGCTTTCGTGCCGGTGCTAGAATAAACACTCCGAAACAGTGCAGACGGTGAAGCAAACGTAAAATAAAACAAAATAAAAAAATAACTGCTTCCCTCCTTGTAAACCGCCTGGCAAGTGTCAGTTGGCCCACTCTCTCGCTTCAGCCACTTGGCAATTTTTGGACTGGTGATACAAAGTCTCTATAACAGCCGCCACGTGCTTGCCGAACACCCGCTTTATCCAACACTTTATGGCTGTAACGAAGTGCTTATTAGTTTCCAGACAGAGACAGACACCCCTTCTGTGTGTGTGTGTTCTTAGGCGACGCCAGAAGAATCGAGAACACTTGCGTTCACAGAACACTTGGTCTGGGCGTTCACAGTGGGTCGTTCTTCATGGAAACAACACGTCATGGACACGGAGCAGGATAATCAAATTCCAATTGCAATCTAAAACTCCCTGCCAAGTGCGGAACGTGATGAGCTCTGGCTGGTACGGGTTGGTACCGATCCGGCATGAATATGACACAACGTATACCGGCTACCGGTGACGTGACGATGGATTTATGAATTGATATCAAATTTTACTCTTTTCTGTTGTTTTTTTGTTTCGTCCAATACTTTTTGTGTGTGGAAAGGCGTACGAACGAATGCGACACAATGCTATGCCCTACTTTGCTGGCTTTGTACATATTCCATTCATCATGGCCACGGTTTGGATACAACTTGTAGCTCCGAATGTCCTTTGTGTTAGCTGCGCTGCGAAACATTGTTTCGGAGAGCTGCAGCATCGATGATATTAATAATTCATAAATCAATCCAATCATACATGATTCGGGTAGAAACAAAGCAAATGGAAAGTTTTATCAGTAAATAAGTATTATTTTTCAATTTTGCTGGTTTGATAGGTAATGGATCACATGGGGAAAATTTATACATTATTTTTATGTTTTGTTGAAACTAGTCAATATGTAATCTAAAAGCTTCCATTTATCCATTTGTAGCAGCGGGAATCAATATATTGGAAATAGTTCATAATTTGCCTAAATGTATGCAATGTTTTAGCATCTTTAACTTATTCGTTCCTACTTTCATGTTATTTTAGCAACACTTTCTTATTTAGGAGACTTTTAAGACAAAACTTAACAAAAATTCCACATAGTTTTAACCAGTTTGCTACTTCAATAGCTATGTGAAATAGTTTTTGCATAAAAAACATCCTAATTAAAGATTTACCCACAAAAACAAAAGAAACAAAGTGTCTCCTGCTAACCAGCACTCGCTTGGTTCTTGCAATTACACCAAATTTTGTAAATTATGCCCAAGCACGACCTGATGCAGCTACCGGGCACCGTACTTTTGCAAAACGACCGCAATGAAAAGTGATACCGTGACCGCACCGACCGAAGAATGCACAACAGCAGCTCTCGCCCGGCACTCGTCCATAAATTTTTGCCTCATCCACGCAGCAAACGCTCCCTGCAGCTGCTTTCGAGGTCTGCATTTCTTCGCTGTCCCATCTGTTTGCGGAGTCATAAAAATGTAGCACACAGCACCGAACGGACTGACGCATTCTAACGAGCGTTCTGCACTCGTACGGGGCTCTTGACCTTTGGTGGACGAGGGTGAGGTTACGCCGTGGGTTCGGGTCTGTGCACGAGCAAACATTAATGTGCAACCTGAACCGGTGGTTACTGTGCTGGATAGGGTGATGTAGGGATGGGTTGGTACAGTGCAGTAGAACCGAACCGCAACACGTGTCCCGGGGTTATTAAGAAGCGCGCTGGCTCTAGCGTGTGATTACTTCTGGTCCAGTACTGTCCTTGCCAAGCGTATGTCTTTTGGCAAAAGAATGTAGAGCCAGGGTTTTGCCCCCCGTTTTTTAACGACTTGACATAAATTTATGTACATGGGGATGAAAGCAATAACAATTATTGAGCAAACTGGTTTGCGGAGAACAAGACAAACAGAAAACAAGAGTGGTAAGACAGGTGGCTTTAAGCTATCATTGTTCTAGCATGAAGAAGCGTTGGACAATGCTTCACCCACGAAATGTATTTTAGTGATGCGTTTTGCATACTTTTAGGGGCGTATAGCATCTTCTCAAGAAATCGTTGCATTAAATACGAAAATATGGTAATCAGTTGTTTGAAAAATTCATAAATTTAAAAAACAAACACATATTATATACATAATCTTACATAAAAATCTTCCGAGATGACAAAAAAGCTTTAAAAATTCCATTGTTAATATCGTTTTTTCTCATATAACTTTTAATCACCCTGAAATATGCAATGTATGTCACCGTAACGGCACCAACAACGTACAAATTTAGTACACTTGTCAATTAATTTCTCACCGAAATAAAACGTAAATCATGTGTCACATGGATCGTTTTCCACACCGTAGCATACAGCCCTTACCATCACATGTATCGAGTTTTCACGAAGGCCTGCAACCATTCAGCACCCTAAGCTACCGTCGGTGCAAAACGGCAAAGGCACGTTAATAATTCAAGCAGCATGCTTTCGATTGCGATAATAATGCATGTGAATGCCTGTAGCACACATGCACAGCACGTGATCGCTATCGCTATCGTCTCAAGATGTCGCCCGCTGCACGATGTGCGATGGAGGCGCCTGGTAGTTCGCTCATCTATCGCACCAAGTTACGAGTGTTGCGCCTGGCTATATTTATTATGCACTTGAGGCAAAAGCACTGGGTAAAGCAAATGGGTGGAAATCGGTGGTGCTGGTGATGGTGGTGGATGCGCAACGGGAGTGTCGTTGAACGTCTGCGACAATTTGGAGAAAGTAAGTGCCAGTAAGGGGGGAAAGCGCACGACGGGCGAATGAATGGTTACGTGTGAATAACTCGACCCCCGGCGCAATATGTACGGCCAATTTTCATGTCACGCCGACGACACTAGTCGGTGCCGTATCTCTCGCCGCCTGCACTAACCACGGATGCTGGAGGAGAGAAAGAATCGCGCGACGGTACCGACCAGCCCGGTACGGTCGGTTGCAATGAAGCGTAATCCTTTAATGTTTGCGCTCCGGTTCTCGTGGTATGCATTATTAAAGGGAACCGTTTGTAAGCGGTGCTTGGTAGCGGTGCCCGACGAAACCAATGGACAGAAGAAGCAACGAGATTATTTGCTTAAGAAGGATGCGAATGCGAGTGGTACACGGCACTGGTAGCATCTTCTCGTAGGAATGTTCTCATCGAGCGGAGCGACCCAAAGGCAACAAGCTTTCCCTGTTCTTTATTAACGAGGTAAGTGATTAACTATATAGGTACGGTTAGGGGGTTTGGTGAAAGGTTGCAGCACACGAGAGAGCCACTCCTTTCCCTGATGCACGATGGGAACGATAAGCCGTTTTGAGAGGCGATGGCCGAGATGTGCCGATGCTAATACGTACGGTCGTTTGCTACCCAAATCCCGGCCTCGTTGCATCCCGTTCTGTGCATACTAATGAATCGGATGATGCTGCACGCCAACGGAGAGTTTGCTAATAAACGAAGCAGTAAGCACCTAAGAACACACAACTACCATCCACATAAAGAGTTCCTTATGGAAAGTTTTGCAGAAGTTGTAACATTTAAAATAGACCTTCTAGACATAGACGAGTCGGTAACTCTTCAAGTAGGGTAACTTCAATTTCCCGTTTTGCTTGCTGTCAATCACCGGCAGTGAGACATTCAGCTCAAGCTTTCTTCATCTTTCCGAATCTTCGTTTTCTCCACTTTTTCCAACGCCACAATCCTCTCCCCCTTCCCCCACCCAATGTTGAAAATGAAATTAAACCAAATTAAGCAGTAATTAAAACTGAATGATATTGCCTTGTCAGACGCTCGGCGCTCTCTGTTCGGATTTAGTTGCCGGGATAGTTCAACCCACACAACGCGCGCGGGTTGATGATGTCGAGTGCGAGTTTTTCGCCCCAAATTCCATCATCATTGGCTCAAGCACGTGGTGCATCATCAAACACTAAGTGAGGTTAATTTAATCGAGTTGCAACACTGGTACTGGTGGATGTAAAGTTTTACGTGTGAAAGCACATTCATCAGGATGTAGTAGTTATACATTTATTTGGGATTGATTCAATTTTTGCTGTTGATTTCCTTGACTGTAGCAACTGAAGCTTCAGCTACTGTTATTTCAGCTTTTGAAGAGTTCTATTAAGCTATTAATGGAGTTAAATAATTTATCAACAAGCCCTTTCAGAAGGGCTATTCGACCATTAGTTTGGGAATAAAACTTTATGAAACTACCCATCACTGAACAGATTTCACAACAGGAGCCTGATGATTGAGTTATAATCATTCGTTCAATCAATGGCTTTTGAATCCATTTTCAAGCATCTCTCACCTCTACAAATCCTTCTCTCACTGATTGTGTCACAACAAAGCACTCAAAATCGAATAAAACATCGATAAAACAGTCCATTCAGCGTTAGTATGCTACCACAACCATTAAGATTTATTATATCGGTGCGGAATTTTTAGATTGATTTTTAAATTAAATTGATCAAACTATTAAACGACAACACTGTCCAGCTTCTAGCGATTTGCTCATCTTCCTGCAACGAACCCATCGACGGTGGCGTTTTTCTTTTCTCTTTTTTCCCGTCCCTGGAAAATTGCTACATAATATAGAATATATTCAATTATTTCTCCACTCCACTATCGCCAACGGCTCTAGCGCTCTCGGTCCACTAGCTGCCGCTTACAAAAGCTTTGATGCTGCGGAAGTTATGGATTTATTTATGCTTGTTTTCCCGCACACACGAATTATCACCATCTCTCCTTTGCACGAACACCGAAGATGTAGTTTATTATGTGCCCTTGGCAATGGGCAAAATTAAGTGCGGAAAACCAAATCTGTTCATTTTCGATTGATTTCCGTGGAACAACATTTTGCAGGAAAAAGCTCATTTCCATTCCACGTGCGAGATTGAATTGATTTTACAGAAGGGAAAAATATACAGCTGCATGAATATTAAGGGCAATCGGTGGGAAGGGAATAAATATCATCGCTTTCCGGTCGATAATGTTCCACTAGAATGAAATGACCATTGGTGAACGTGCCCGGTGTTGGAATGTCTGCTAAACGAATCAAATCCATTTCCGATTTACGTTTTTACATTTACGCTTTATCGTGCTGGACGATTGATTTGAAGGATTTTTGCATTTGAATGTGAACTGTTTTTCTTTATTCGAAAAGTGTGGTAAGGTCTTAAAAATAATGGTTAAAATATATAATAAATCTTTTGACATTTTGTGAATTCTCTTATTTATACAGGACGTTTTTAGGTATTTTAACCATAATTCTTCTGAATAAAAAAAAGGCGACACCCTTCTCATTTCTAACAACGGCAATACGACTCCAAGCAAGGCCAAAACAGCTTTATTGTCGGTTAATTATTGTTATTATTTCATTCCTCCGCACGCATTTCTCGCCTGTTTCAGCTTTTCTCCCACCAAACGAGGTGGTCTGCAGAGTGTGTCCTTCCTACGAAAGTGAACGGAAAAGGACCGAGGACCGCATCAGTTTCATGCGGTATCCCTGTGTGCCCTGCAATTAAAGCTTTTCAGCTCATCCTTTCCACACCGGTCGGCTACCAGGACACCCGAGGTTGAATGTAAAGGTTTCCGCTTCATTTAGTAACTATTAATCTCGTGTACCGGTCACGTAAGCATCGTCGTCACCGCAAACTGGGGCGGTTGGGATAATTTGCATGCAAAACCGCACGCCGTGCAGCATCTTCCACCGGATGGTGCTACCGGATGAAAAAGGGATGAAACATTTCTGGAGACATAACACCCGACTGGTCAAAAGTATGAGATAAATGGGGAGCAAAAAAAAAGTGCCACAGAATATGGTGACCTTAAACTGGATTAGAGACTTACCAAGGGGAGAAAAAGACTTTAAAATAAAACAAAACAATTAAATTTAAGAATAATGTTTTCAACCATTTTTAAGAAAACTGAATAAAGTAGCGAAAAAGAAAATATATTTTAAATTAAATATTCTAATAAACACCAAATCAACATTTCTTAATGGAACATTCTCATTGTGAATAAACTTCTCCATTCATGAATGATTCGTAGAACCAGTATTATGGCCGATTGGAAAGCACAAAGCAGCCCCATTTTCACTCCACCCACATTTTCACTTTATAATCTTAAGCCGGCAGAAAACCTTTTCAAGATTCCCGGAAGCACTTAATGCTGTGCACTGTGATCCACTCTTGCCGGTGGAACCGACAAGCATCACATCTCAACAAACGGACGCTGGCTAATCTAGTCCCCACAGCAGCAGACACACACACACACATAGCCCAAGCACTAGCTTATCTTCATCAAATGATATTTTTATCGCACAAAACGCAAACGGTCACTCTCTAAAACAGGATCCGGTACGGCACGGGAGATTAACATATGATTTGAAAGTTAGCTTTCAACACACATCACCCGACCCGAAAGGATGATGGATTGATTCGTGCTCGTCAACACTCCCACGTCTCTCTGGGACGAGAAAACAACCAAATAATAGAGAGAGAGGGAGAGAGAGAAAAAACACCCCACTCGGTCGTCAGCCCGATGATAAATTACAAACCAACACAACTCCCATCCCGCAGTTGACCTCACCAGTGACCCCCGTGTGGAAAGTGGGCAGCAGTTCATGTTTTTTGGGGAGGTTGAACTAAACATCATGCTACAGTGCAAGGGATGGTTTTGCAAAACCCCGGGTTTTGCAAGGCTTATCTAATCTGGTTTTAAAATTAACCTCAAATTCGCAACGTCATTTGGTCGGCGAACGTGGTTGCCCTTGGTTCGTGAGCAACGCGTTCTTTTTTGCTGCCAGCCTTCTGCACCGACACCGACAGTCTGCTGCCGTTCCATGAATCACGTACCGTAAATTATGATTAATGGAAAATAGGGTGAATTTAGGTTGAGGTTGCACAGGAATGGGAGTTTCATGCTTTCCTTCACGGGTAAAGTACGAGCGAGGAAAGCTTCATGTGCGTATGGCTGGGTAAGAACGCTTCGCTCCGAGTACGTTACTGCTTTACTAACAATTTCTTATTAAGCAATCACACGCATCGTCTTTCCTTGCAGTAAATAGCAGATCAAACCCATTTCGAAGCAATATGCAATAAATTCCCAACGGAAGAATTCTGCTCATCTCGCACCTCTCGTTTCTGCCTTATTTTTATTACCGTGCCAATACTTTTTCCAACCGGCGACGACTCTTCGGACGACGTCGCCTTCCTTGCTTGAGCTGATGCTATTTAGGGCAATCGCATCCCATCTCGTACCAAAGCGTACACCGTGCTGATCAACGAACTATGGTCCGTATTTCTCAGAATCGACTGCATCAGACACCCAGGGTGGGAGGTTTTGCTTATGGGTGGACATATTGGCAAACAGGCCCGACTCAGCCTACGATTCCTACGCACGATTCCTTTGGTGAAAGGTCGGCTCCGAACGCTACAATGTTTGCCCATGCGTCACCATGGGAAATGGTTCATTTTCCGGAACTTGCTTAATGAAAATACGAAACAACTTGTCAGCTGGATCAGCGGAATCGAGATCGGGCCAAGTGCCGAATGCGGTGCAAATCTTTATTAGAATGACAAAACCAGAAACATGTGCTGCCGTGTTGTCGTGGAACGCGCCGCTCATGATCCTTACAGTCAATAGAAAAGCATCCACTGTCAGCGCTCATTTCGCCTCAATTTCGATTGCTTCCGGGAACGATTCGATACAGGGCAGGAGCGTTTGGTATGAAGATGAAAGGTAATAATCACTGCCTAAGAGAGCTGCATGTGACCTCGTGCCACGAAACATTTCTATCCACCCGTAACTACTTTTCGGAGCACGACAGCTTTTCAGCCGACTTCAATATTGTGTTCTTTCTCCAAATGCTCGAACAATTTCCAGGGACATACATACACACGAGCAGAAATGCTTTTGGAGGCAGTATTTTGAGGGAGAATATTCCTCCCAACACACCAACGTGGTATGAATTCTTTCGCCCACACACATACAACACTATAAAAGGGAGACCATGGACGACTGCTAGTTCACATAATTTCGTACGGATTAGCGTTGATTCTTTTCGATTTTTCGTTTTTTTGTTCGAGTCAAAATGTATCACGAGAAGAATGGAAGCCAAAAATTCCTGTAAGAGGCATTAAAATTCCTGCGCAGTGCTTAACACTTCCTTTGCGAGGAGTTCTGCTTTGCCATAGCGAAACTGTCTGCCCAAACGAGGTCGTTATGAGGAGGGAAATCTTCCGTTTTTTTATTCTCATCATTATTTATTGCCGATTGTAACGGAGTCAATATTGGGAGCAAAATTCCATCGTTTGTGGATTTATTTTTTGGAACCTGCTGACGTGATCTATTGAGCTGCAATATTTGATTTTCTTTATTTTTTCCGTACATTAATTACTTCTTTTGAATTGATTTCATCCCCTGTTGTTGGGAAATCCACTCCACCTTTCGATTACCATTTTTTTCGAGGACCCTTTTGTCTATAATACTTGCGCGTGTCACGCCAAAAAGCGATTTACGCGAAGTGTCCCGTCAATCAGGTCGAATTACCGCAGCGTTCGGAGAGCGTCACGCCAATTAGCCGATTGCAGTTTTATCTCGAGGTTTTGCGGTTGCTGCGGCGTGGGATTAAAGAGAGACTAACCCATTTCTATGGCTTTTATGACACAAACAGAGACAAAGGGAGAGAGAGAGAGAGAGAGAGAGAGAGAGAGAACCAGAGAACACTTGATCGATTTATAATGCGCTTCGGTGAGTGAAAGTGTGCCTGAATTGCTTTTGAATTAATGGCAATTGTAGTTTTGCGCTTATATTGAGTGACATTTAATGCCTATTCCTAAACGAGAAGCAGTGCTCTATGCTATTGTTTTTGTAGAGCATTCGATTTAGGTACCATCACAGCTGTCAAACGATTCTATTGATAAGCCATTTCGCAGGTAAACCAGCCAACCGGTTCATGTTAAAAATATAAGCTGCCGAACCACCTTTGACCCTTTCAATCATCAACTCAACGACTAAGGACACTTTGCCCAAATGTCACAATAACTTCGCTTTTACTTGTTTTCCAGCATCACTCCCAAGAGCAAGGGTCTTTGGTCCGTACCTTCCCTGGGACAAAAACAGACGGGCTAGCCCGCTACACTCCGGCCAATCTCGGGACTATTTCTGTCTGTATGTGTTCATTAGGGGACACTAAAATAGAAAAAG
The DNA here is from genome assembly GCA_018908115.1 of Anopheles rivulorum. Taxonomy (NCBI): domain Eukaryota; kingdom Metazoa; phylum Arthropoda; class Insecta; order Diptera; family Culicidae; genus Anopheles; species Anopheles rivulorum. The sequence goes on along the minus strand of STHB01007176.1, from coordinate 3,771 downwards.
AGAAAGAAAGGGAGTTCATATCGTGCAACTGCATGAATGGGGAAAGCGACCGTACATGGTTGCTGCTGCTGCTGCTAACCCAATAAAACAGACGCAAAAATAGCTCCCGGGAGGGTCGTAATTCTGCCCATTGTCTCCCGCAATGTACCGCATGCAGGCAAATAATAAAACCATCAACAGCAACAACATGCGTGGCCTACACGTGTTAAAAAATGGCATCCGCAGCCTGCGCCTGACATGGGGAATTGGCTGTAACGAAATGGCTGGCCGGGTGTGGGGTTTATATTGAACCAAAACCAAAAAAAACAAAAAGCCCAACAAAACAACCCCGAGATGATATACGGTGTAACCGATTATGTATTGCACCATAAAACATCACGCAACAACAATTTCGCAAATGCACAAACCCTCACGGAATGGGGGTTTTGCCTTCCGAGCGGGCGTGCGACACGCGTTTATTACGCGTGATGAAATTGTTGCCGGCTTCATCTAAATCCCACAACACACCGAAAAGGGATCTCAGCCTTTCTTCCTTGGTTGAGATTGTACATATGTGTTCGTGTGTGTGTGTGTGTGTGCTTCGTTACGGTGGTTTAGTTTGGAAATTTAAATTACGACCCCGCAGGCCATTATTAATCTTGCTTCGGTATTGCGGTGACGAGGGAGCAAAATGGTACAAATTAATTTAAAGTATTTGTACGGTTTGCATATAAATTATGTGTGTGTGTGTTTTTTTGTTGTTGTGTGTCTCCAATACCTTACACGCGGTGATATATGCAGCACCATATGGTTTCGGTGAGAGAGTGTTTGTTTGTAAATCAAATTGCAATTACACAGCGCCACTTCGAACCGGTAATGCGAGATGGGAAATTTGTTCACATTCAATGAAACAAGATATCCATAATGTAGGCGGAATAATTTACTCCGTTTAATAGACGTTTAGGATGAGGTTGAACACAAAAATCGAAATTCATGCAATGGGAATCATCATCGGACGGTGGACGGTTTAGTGCTGTCACGCAGATTGCATACTTTAATAGCGTTGCGAGCTATATCATCCTTAAAGTATGCAATGCGCGAAACATTTTCGCCAGTTCAGTTGATAATGTTCCTGTATAGAAGAAAATTCATAATATTTGTGACTGCCTACTCAAGAAAATGTATTTCATCCTGCTTTGAATGATCTTGTCGCGTCTTAAAAATGATACCGAAGAACCTCCACTAAAGTACTCTTAGTGCATTTAATGCAAAGCTTTAATTTAACTTTTTCGCTCCGTATTAATTTGCCTCTTTAGTTCCACGATCATGTCCAAAAGTTCCATAAGCGATGCTGAAATATTGAAACCAACCAAACACTCACGGGATGTCTCTTCGCAAGCATTCTCCGTGTAATATGAAGGCAACGCGTTGGTAAGCGTTGAAAACAATTTACCTGATGTCACTCAGGGCAGGGCTATCTGTGGTGTCTGCTCTGTCGCAAAGAATTTCCTCCTTCCTTTTGTGCTTTGTTTTGTTTTACGCTGTAATTTAGCTCCTTTATCCCATCGTGAAGCAGCTGCTGCCGTTTCGCTCGGTCTCACACGCAGGACGGCACAGGACGACGCATATATTTCCGTTCCGCCCGGTTCTTGATAGCCGATGAGCAGTAGCTGTCGGCACGGCAGCGCTCAACGATTTCAATAATCTTAATGAAAAACTTCCTTCTTAACACCCGGTTTCCAATTGCTCGGCAAGCGTCTCGCAGCCCGGCCACACCTCGGGCCGCTTACACACTCGTAACACTAACACTACCCGATCGTCATTCGATTAGCTATCGTAGGGACACAAGCACCAAGAACGCGTGAACGGAGAGGATCCATTTTTTCGTTGCCTGCAAACTGGGAAAACGTCATCCGTAAACTTTATCCGTAGCTCTTCTGCATCCTTCCTTACACCCGACGGTGGCCCCGAACCACGCACAAACGTTCGAAACGTAACGAGATATTTGACACTCAATGTGCCCGCGTGCCCTTTTTTATGAATAATTCATTCGTCAGCTCAGCTGCTTCAGGTCGGTGCGCCACGTTCAAGGCCAGCCATTCCACCGGATCCGAAGGTGTCACACTCGTTCCGGCATGCCTTGGCAATGCCAAAAAGTGGAGGAAAAATTGATTGTGCGGTTTGGAGTTGTAGGGGAAATTGGGGAGTGAAGAAAGTTTCTCTCCAGCAGCACGGCAAGCGAAGACCACCGGGAAGCAGTAGTGGTAGTAATCAGAGAAAGGGTTTTTGCGGGATTGTTGAACGAAGGAATCAAAAAGTTAATCTCGCCAATTTTGCCTCACTTTTCCGTTGGCGCATGGACTTCTGGCGAAGTGGGACGTCCAACGAAAGTTGTCTCCCCTTTTCCACCCCCAAAAACAGCCCATATCTCACGGTGTGAAGATGAAACCGAGGCCGCCTCGTACTCGGGACGAGTGACAAAATGTTGACAGACTTTTATGTCGTCATAAAATAATGACTTTTCCTTAACCTTCATTTGTATTTCCCATCCCCGGATGGAACTTGTCGCTCGTTCTCGCGTTGTAAGCGTCCCGTGTGGCCACGATGCCCAAGCAGACGTTTCATCCATCCAGCAAAAACAAAAAAAAAAACAAAGGGAAACCGTTGACACAAACACGACGACCAGAGCCCCACCAACACTATGCCATTGGGACTATAGCAGCAGGACCTTCGTCGCCAGGGCGGAAGAAAAACAATAGACCCTCCGGGGGGAAAGATGTGTGGCCTGTGTGCGTGTGTGTGTTCATACTTAGAAGCAAAACATTTTTCATTCCCTTTTCGCGTTTGCCTTTTTTCTATCATCCGCCCGCTTTTCCAAATGAGCCGTGAAAATGGAACTTCTTACAGTGTCCCCATTAGGTCATCCGTAAAAGGGAGAGGAGGGGGAGGGTAGGGGTGGGACGAAATGGCATTTGGCCGTTCGCTAACAGTGTATCTCCCCCTTTAGCAAATGCTGTGATTGCTAAAGGAAAGTTTTGCCATTTCTTTTTTTTTTGCGTAACCCTCCCCGATATATCTAGATGTACAGTATTGGCACAATATACTTCAATGCTTCAATGGCTAGCCTGCTTCGTCACTGGTTTCCCGGGGTCGAGACTTTTTCACATTCACGTATGGCAACAGATTACGCTCCGCACAACTGGGCGATTGTTTTTTGGCAGACAGCCAACGAAGAACGGGCGAAGAAAATCGTTGGAAAATGACCGGACAAATTTCCTCTCACACAGCTCCACACGCACTTGGCAAAGCACTCACACACGCGTCTTTTTCATCCACCGGTACCGGATGCACTAGTCGAAACAAAAGAAAAAGGGATTACACTCTAACAATTCTCGTCACAAAATGCACGACTTTTTCGGTGCACGACCGCTTCGATACCGCGCACCGAAGAAATGCCCCGTACAGGGTACGTGTTTTCCGACCGCCGTGACGTCACTCACTAAGCGCCGCTCGCAGCGAAACGCCACACCGTGTGTGAGTGGGCCGATCGGTCGCCTGAAGACAACAAACGCAACACACACGTACGAACGTACCGTGAATTTCGTATCCCGTTGCACACATACGTGCGCGCGTACAGAACAGCATCACACGCGTAAAGGATATACGGGCTGCCGAGGCAGAGGTAGCACCAGCGTGGCACACGGTGCCTGGGTTTTTCGCTTCCGTGTCCTGCTAAAAAACTGCCACTGCACAATGTGTCAAGCGCTGTGGTGAGTTCCTGCCTGTGAGCTG